>NW_011626711.1:105910-119066 GCF_000204515.1 Acromyrmex echinatior
ATTGCCTGAGAGATGGGGAAAAGTAGTAGCCAGCGATGAACAATACTTTAATTAATCTGTTTTTATTCATTTTGTTTTGAAATAAATGCATTTTTGAACACAAAAAAATAAACCGAACTAATTTGTACTCCTAGGTCAAATATATTTTCATATAATTTTTAAAATTATTCATATGTGTAATTTTCAAGCAATTAGTTGTAAGAAAAAACCGATTTGCTTTTTACTAAGCAAATAAAAAGTTATTTAGAAATTACACAACATATAAAAGTCTTCATTTCTGCATTACAAAATTATATTGACATCATCTTTATTTATATTAGTAATCTCGTTTTCGAAATTTTTCTATTTATTAACAAAATTTTATGCGCATGTAATAAAAAAAAACATTTTAAATAAAATATTGATCGACACAAAGCGTATTTGCTATAAACGCAACATCATTAAACATGTTTTTTTTATTAATCTTTCATCGATTAAGCCGAAATATAATACATACCATACATGTCGAATAATTATTTTGCCTACATTTATTGATTTAGTACACGGATAATTGCAATTGTTATATGAGAATATATTATTCGATCTTATATAGATAATTAATTGAATTACCTATATCAGAAGAGTGTACTAAGAGGTAAGAAAGAAAAAAACAAGATTTTCACGTGAGAGATTATTAGCGTACTATACTTTTTCAGCCACATCGATTAATTGTATTTGACAAATGCGATAGAATCCACACAACGAATGTTTTCGTGTTCTCGTGTATTCGCGGCTTGTCGATACAACGCATTTATTATCAAAATCTCCCTCTTCCCTTCTCCACTCCCTCTTTCTCTCTCTCTCTCTCTCTCTCTCTCTCTCTCTCTCTCTCTGTACTTTCTTATGTATTTTAAATATTAAACAGAATAAAGCGAGATGTATTAGATATTATTATGGTACGTATTTGTATAATATACATAATATTAAAATTTGTGAGTATGAAAGTTCTACTCTTGACCAATACGTATTTTAATTTTAATATTTAAGATGTTACATTAAATATGTTATATTAAGAAATTAATTGTAGAACTTTTAATGACACACTAAAACATGAGATATGATAAAAATATTGTATTTTTATTCAGTGGAACAGATTATTGGGAATAACTCCAAAAACTTTTCAGTTTTATTAAAAATGTAGTTTGTAAATAAAAGATGGAAAGAAAATAATAATGAAAATGTAAGTGTAATATACAAAGTGCGCCATCAAAATTCGACAAATTTAAATTTTCCGCTATATTATGCCTGCGCCAGAGGTTGTTAGTGTCCGAGAAAGCCTGATGGTTCTATTAAACAGTCATATTCTCAAAATGGTGATGAAACCAAGTGCGGAGTATAATCGAAGAGCCGCGATCGAAGATCTTCACTGGGCGCTCAGTAACGGAAATAATTCGGTTCTTTGGATCAACTGTTTATGACATTATAGGAAAATATATGGTTTTAGAACAGTCCAACGAAGGTTCCAGTATGCCAGCGAGCAAGAATCACTCGAAAGAACCGAAGAGAAACCCCCGCAGTCGTTGAAAGAGCCCAAGCACTGATTTCGGATGACCCAAGGTAATCATTGCGAAAATTAGCATCGATTGTTGGTGTAAGCGAGCTAACAATGCGTCGAATTGCCGAGGAGGACCTTCAATACAAACCGTATACATTAAAGTATACATACAACAAATGCTCTCTGAGGCCAGGATAAGTCGAGTTGCTCGCCTCGGCTCCTATTCTGGCTTCCCAACAGCCCAGATTTAAATTCTTTAAACTACTACGTATAGAGCGTAGTTGAAAGGGTTACAAACAAGTCTCGGCATCCCAATGTGTGTCATTAAAGACCGCTATTGAGACAGCATTCGTCGGCATGGACAGCATTATATTATAGAGTGCGTACGAAGTCTTCAGACTGAGAATGGAGGCCGGCATTCAAATTAATGAGGGATATATTGAATAATTGTGCTCTACAGGGGTCACCCAAGTGCCATGTAAAAGGATTTTTTGTAATATTTTTCATTAAAAACATTTTGTTTAAAGAAATTGTTTGATTTGTCCGGATTTTGGTGACGCTCTGTATACATGAATTTGGTATACAATAATATTAGTAATTCGTTGTAATTTTTGCTCTTCTTTGCGACTTCTCGTAAGTATGTAATAAATGCTACGAGCGCGATAGTGTAGATAAAATCGTTAAAAAATTTTTTATAAAAGTGAGGAATTGGACAATAATTGCGTGCTACAAGTATTGTAATGCCTATTGACATACAATTAAGTTTAACAAGTTTTCGAATTGCAAAAAACGCTCTTTTCGATTTTTCCTATAGTTATGCTTGAAAATTACACATATGAATAATTTTAAAAATTATATGAAAATATATTTAACCTAATATATTTTTACTGTAATTTGATTACTTATTTCCGATCTCATATGCGTTCGACTACGCGAACTTTTTGCAGATTGAATTTATAAACGCGATATATAATGGATATGGAAAATCATAAAAATTAATCTCTCGTTAATTATCGTTTTGACGTAATTTATAATATTCTGGATTAATAGGAGAGATATATGGTTATTACAATTTATTAAAAGTTATATGGTTATTACAATTTATTAAAAGTTATATGTTGTCTAGAATGTTCTCATGTCTCTTGACACGCCAAGCGGTCGAGAAAATATTTTTCGCTCGACGCTTGCTTAAGTGAAGCTGTAAGGGTGAGGGTAGGCTCTCTTTCGCTCTCAGTGCGCCAACAAGGCAACAATGAGAATGTAGTGCGAAAAGGTCAGAGCGATATGGTCAGCACGCTTCTAATTATCAAGTCACACAGACATGGGCTCGTGCTTGTGTTGCTACCAGTTGTGCCAGGCCGCCGATTGTTGGTGCTGATCGCGTGCTGCAAGCAATTTGGAATTCGCATTACTGGCCCCCGAAAGGACTTTAATCCGACACTTGTGGCAATCTCAGATGCTGGATGCGTGAGAGGATGCAGGACGATATCCTGGATGAGACCTATTGCGAAAGTCATGCGAGAAGGATTCCATGGAGAGATGAGCGTAAACGTAACATATTGTACAATGTAACGTAAAACCGCCGATTTCTCAAGGGATCGCACATCCACGATTAATGTCGAGTATCATTTAGTCAGGCATTTTTTTGTGAGTAACTGCGTCGCATTTGTTAGCGCAGCGCGTGCCATCCTGCTCGATATCGTATTAATTCCGTTACAATTTCGAGTCAACTATTTATACGTCCGCCGCGGCCATTTTGTATTGTATCGTTGCGTCATATTTTTGTATTGCGTTTTAATGTCGAGGTTGTGTTAAATTTCAGATAATATTCTCGCATGTTCTAGAATTTCAAAAATGTTCCATCGTAACCGTTCTCGTTATTCTCGCGATCGAGTTCGAGATCGGATTTGTTGTCGCGTTAAGCACAGCCAATGACCACGATCTTTATCTCATGATTACTTTCCTTAATTATACGGCATCCATTCGTAAAATTACTTTAAAATTTGGGGTTCGTACCGTCGTAAAAGAATTCTTTTATCTAATATCGCGTGTCGTAACGTAATTTGGAAGAGCAATAACGCTTTATTAACGCTCTGTATAACGCATGATCGCTAATTTGTCAGCCAGCATGTACGGAATATTGTAAATGAATGAAAGAATATATTTATTATCATTTTATTGTTATAAATTTATTGCTGTATTGCCCTGCTCATTCTCCAAAATATCTTTCATATCTGGCCACGAACAGCCCCCTCTACAATTACCGTGGCCCAACAGTCGATTATCCGCGCCGTTAACGTTCGCGATTCTGAATATATACAGATCTCTATATTTTGAATAACAATTTTAAGAATTTCGCGAAAGGGTGGCACGCTTCTCTCGTGTCTAGCACCCAATTATCGGTGTTGAGATTAAGAATATTCTAAACTTGTAAGATCAATTGATGTATTGTCTATTTTGAGTATCAAATTATTATTATTTGTGAAAACGGTATAGAATATTAATCATGAATTGTTACGAGCGAGACGCACTGTAATATATAAAATATTATAAAAAATTCGGTAACTGTCTTCTGACCGAATATTATTCAATGATGATACAGACAAACTTACAGACTAACAATAAGTCGGAGATGTGTTATTAGCAGCTTACGACACAGACTCGATCAGAACTAAAGGGATCTTCATTACAATAAAAGAAGTGGAGTTTTCGATAAATTTTAACCAATAACATAATATTTTCGAATATCAAAAATATGCGTGATAGGGATGAAAGAAACTGAAGTATATGAGTGTCGATGACTCAAGAATCCTTTTAGGGATGGGTCATAAAATATTTGTAAGACTGAATATTCAAAAGTGTCTTATAGGTAGACGAAAAAAGAACATAAAAAACGATAGATGGAAGCAAATAAGATGAATTGCAAACAAGATTTATCAGGAATGTTTAGAAAAAAATGTGTAGAAAAACTTTATGTTAAAAACGTGACATTAACAAAAGTGATGTGGCACGTAACAGAACGCACGACGAAGTTGCACCATGCTTGTGAGTGCAGTTGTATATATTATATGTAGTTAACCTAGCTTGCAAAACAGACTATTTTATTGGACATTTTTCGCACAATCTCTTTAATGTAATTTTAACTTTCACTCTTAATTTTTTTTTAATTAATTTTTCTCATCAGGTATATTAATTCATCATCCGACTTGATGACGATGCTGTTAACAATTCCATGAACACACATAATATAAATCATTCATTATGACGTGAATAATTAAAAGTACTTTTTATGCTGATGCTTGACGCTCATTTTTAATGCCAAAAAAGAATAATCAAAATTGACGCTAGACTTGAAAATGCATGAAAAATGTGTAGTGCCATAATACATCCCACGTAATTATGATCATGATTTTTCCGATGATCTGACAAAATTAGTTTGGAAAGTTAATCAGTTGGCTACAAATTGCAAAAAAATAAAAAATTTGCAAAATACTCTTTTTTAGGAAAAAAGTTAAGATCACCCTAATTTTTTTAAATGGCACTACATATTTTTTACTTCATAATATTTAACTGATGTCAAGACGAGTTCAATGACCTGCTATACTATGACCTTGAGATGATCTTACAGTCAGACGTGAAGAACAAACGTAGCCATTTCGGAATTCGTGATATTTCCGAATGTAGTTCACACGTATATGTAGTATGTACGGAGAAAAAATATCAACATAACTTGTAGTATAACGTAGCTCGAATCAACAGTTTTTATGTTCAGTCTTAATTTGTTGTTAGAGCAAATCATTCAGTCTCAGTTTGTCGAAAATGTATTCCTATAATAAGAGAAAGTTGATATGCTGTTAATATTCGGTGAATGTAAAAGGAATGCACGTGAAACAATTCTGCAATTCTGTATGCCACAAGGTACCCACAGAGACATCACCCGTGTGCAACAATGTTTTATAACATTGAAAAGAATTTAAAAAATTATGGAGAATTTGAAAAGAAGAAAAGGAACAAACCGCATTTAAATACAACTGCAGACAATACTCTTATGGTCTTAGCACATTTAGAAGAAGATCCGCACACTTCTATTCGTGCAGTTGCTACTGAAACTGGTTTATCTAAGAGTTCTGTTCATAAGATGATAAAACAGAATTATTATCATCCTTACAAAATGACCAAAGTACAACATTTACGTATAACTGATTCACAACGTTATCTAAATTTTATAGCATGGCTAGTTGTCACATACGAAAGTAATCCTGAAATATTACATAATATCCTATAGACAGATGAATGTAGGTTCTCAAATGATGGTATAAATAATCACCACTTTTGTTCGAAGGATAATCCTCATTGGTTCCAAGAACATAATTTTCAATAAAAAGTTACAGTGAATGTTTGGTGTGGTATACGGTCATCTGATTGGACCTTACTTTTATGAATTTGATAGTCCAAGCTTACTTAAATTTTCTTCGGTTTCAACTTCTAACATTGTTGCAAGTGCTTCCAAATGATGTTGTGCAACGTATTTATTTCCAACAAGATGGTTGTCCATCTCATAACGCTCGGATTGTTGTTCAATATCTAAATTCAAAATATGGAAAACGTTGGTTAACTTACGGACCAATTCCTTGGCCACCTCGGTCCCTCGATTTGTCACCACTAGATTTTTTGATGATTATGAGATCATTTGCAATCAATAATCTATGCGGTACCAATTCAAAATATGAAACATTTAAAACAGCGAATCCGTACAGCATGCGAAGAAATTCGCCGTGATATTATAGGAGCATCTAATGAAAATTTATTACATAGAGCAGAATTGTGCCTACAAGAAAATGGACTATAATTCGAACTTATTGTAATTACATAATAAAATCAAGGCTTATAATAAATCAATTTATGATAAGTGTCATCGTAAACCTTCAGTTTATAAACCTGATGATTTTGTGATGATCAGAGATTCAGCTGTTAAATCCGGAGAAAGTTAAAGCCGGACTTTAAAGGTCCCTACAAAGTAACAAAAGTCTTAGATAAGAATCGCTATGTGGTTCAAGATATTCTCGGATACAATTTAACCTCCAGATCATACAACTCGATTCTTTCCTCTGA
This sequence comes from Acromyrmex echinatior, assembly GCF_000204515.1. The sequence goes on from NW_011626711.1 coordinate 112,557, forward strand.
TAGAATGAAACTACGGATTAAAGCCTTACTTGAAACTTTACCTACGAATTGCGAATGATTGATTTCTATATTTATATTTTAGTGGTTATGTGAAAATGCTATTTTAAATGTTATATTTTAATAATGAATAACGAATTTGTATTCGATGATTGCATTTTGCTTTTTTTCGAATGTTTTCAAATGAATGTTCGAGTCGAACATTATGTCAGGGCTGGCCGAGGCTGTAAGGTATTAATTCCCTATAGGAAATACTCACGTAATACTCATGTCGCGATTGAAGCGCCGTCGTCATGCGATTGGTTGACGATGGGTTGCCATGATATGATTGATTTGTTTTGAACATCGGACTGTCTGGCGGACTTTTTGGCGAAACGATTGATAAAAATGTAACTGAATAATAAAAACTTAATTAAATTTATTAAACCTACGAGTTGAATCATAATTAATCATAATTAAAAGTCTACTATGTCAGTCAACTGACGTTGTCTATAAGAAAGATCCTGACAATTTGAAGTATCAAATTAATTCTTCGTCTACAGAAGCTTGCACTCTCTTTCAATAGCAATTGTCAGAAACTAGATTCTGAGGGTAGCATAACAAAGATTTTCTAACAGCTGAATATCTGAATAATCTGTAGTAGATGCTTTTGACAGGATTTGAATTTCTGGCCATTTGATTTGGCATCGATCATAACTAAAAAATAATATCTGTTTTCGTGGGTAATCTGTTTCGTGGATCCGCATAATCAATGTGTATCTGATCGAAGTTCTGTTAGGCCATTCTTATTGATGAAATAGGGTTTTAGCCTTTTAGTTACATTTAGCCTTATGTTACATTTTTCGCAACTAATTTATTGATATCTAAATCAATCAATGACTAATAGCAATGTCTTCTTGTTAACTGCTTCATTTTTGTCATCCCCATGTGTGTGCTGTGAAGTTCAAATAAGACACTAACACGTAATGCTGCTGAAATATATATCGATTTCCTTTAAAAATAATGTCATCATTGTGTAATTAATATTTTGATCACTGCCTTTTTTTAATTCGTTTAATATTTTTGCTAATTCTGGATCCATGGTAAGTTCTGCAATCAGAATGCTGAGAATCAAAAGATACCAGATCTATAAGATACCATAATTTGGTGTATAGTAACATGTAGGCATACATAAGAGAAGAAGTCCTATGGAGATTGAAAATGCCTATAGGCTACCGTGTGCACATCTCCTCTATTCTATGTGAATCTATTTATTCCTATATCAAAGTGTAGTATCCTATAGGCCTTTAGTTCTCATGAAATATATGTTCTTATGGGTATCTATACTAACTTGAGAAAATTATTCGTAACTCCCAAAAACTGTAAACTACAATAATAATTAATAAACAAGATACGTTCCATGTCGAGTAACAAAAACTCTGACTGTCATAAGGAAAATATATACTCATGTATATTTTGAGTCACCAAACATACATTGTTTATCACGTGTTTATCACGACATTCAGTTTTTGGAGTTATGGAAAAATTATCTTAGATTTTCATGTGGAATTACACCAGTCAATTGTTACAGCATTTTGTGTATACATTCTAATGTATATTATAGGGATTATATCCCTATAAGGGATATCTCAGAATATTTATGACTATTTTGGGACTATAGAGAATAGCTCAAAATATTTGAAACTATTTTCGTGTGCAGATAGAGCAGATAGAACCGAAAGATCATTTATTATTTTGCAATTTTCGCAATTATTATTCAATGAACAGAATTTCTAAAATCGACACATAAGACAACTTTAAAATATCTTTAAGTGTTTTTTTGAAAAACATTTTTAAAATATGTCATAAAGAACTCTGAAAAATATCTTGAAGTTGTCTTATGTGTCGATTTTACCCACTTATTCGGCAATCTTTTGAAAATAATATCGGTAACTATTGTGAAAATTGCAAAATGATACAGAAATTTTCGAATTTAGTCTACTTTATCTACACACGAAAATAGTTCCAAATATGGAAATATCATTTAGATCGGACTGCATCATGCGCATTATTCTTTTGCCCTGCCATCCTATAGGAGCCTCTTTTCATAGACTCATGCATCATAGGTTCGTATGTAAAATCTTGTAGGAAAATTTCATATTATCTTATATATACATGCTGCGTAAATCCTTATACAAGCTTCTACAGAATCTTAAAGGAACTTCTATAGAAACCCATGAAAAAACCCATGAAATTTGCAACATGATATGAACCTTTTCTCATGGGGACCTGTCAAATTTACCACGGGTATCTATGGTTAGGCAAACGCAGGAAAATTTCCCACAAGAATTTGCAGCAGAGTTATAAATATTACAACAGCAAGTCCATGGCTATGCATCATACAGTTAAATAAAAGCGTAATATATTTTTATTATATTATACATTTAAATGGAATGAATAAAAAATGTTGGACCAATCACAAATCGGAAAGGTGGCCAGACTCTGATTAAAGAATCTCTAGTGCATCCCAATATTTAATTGCTCGAAGAACAAGCTATTGACTTGAATACTATAATATCATTATAAAGAATTCTATTTTGAATAAAAAATATCTTCCTAACATTTTTTAAATATAAATTTTGTCTCAAAATTGCATTGTGCATAAATATTTAGTTATGTTTATTAATTTTTAAATTCTTAATTTTTTTCTTAGATTCTCGTTTTGCATAAAAAGATTATTTTAAGAATATAATCATACAAACCTCGAACTTAATTCTTACAGATTATAATTTCACAATACTTTACACTGCGTACTTTGCGCTACGATTGAAGCGTCGCTGAATATCCATTTCACGATCGTTCCGGGGTACGCAGATGTCTTGCAACAGCATATCAGTAAGACCGATGATCTCATGCCGACGTAACGTCAGATTCATCACTTTGCAACTAACGCCGAGTACCGACAGAAATAGCGAGAATTTCTCGATGAACGTCTCGAGATCCTCTGTTATGAAGCAGTCAACTAAACCGCAAAATGTGAATGAATAAAGTAGAAAATTCATTACGATAGAATAAGTGATGTACGCCCAATACTTGATAAATGTCAAGTTAATGGGTCGCCAGTATCCGGTATATGTTAATAGCGCGAACGATAACGAAAGAGGGTGCATGCGAAGATCTTAGATAAGTCTCGATAAAAAAATATTTCTTGCAAGACAATTAGTTCTGAGGATGCTATTATATTGCAGTTTCCTGCATTTCCTCGTCAGCGTTTCATGTCTCGTACCGCTTTCCTTATTCTCTCTTATTTAGGAATTACTTTGACTTGTGACTTACAGATAATTCATGCATAAATAAGTTTTGTTAATCGTTTCATGAAATACTACTTGCAATTCTACAAAGACTATCCATATGCTATAAAGACACAATTATTAAGTTCCATCTTATTCCATCTTATTTAAAAATGAATGTTTGTATGAATTTGCTTCCTATGTTATTGTCGTGATCGATAAGCGAGTCTTATCTGTGACATAAAATACACTCTTCTAATTCATGCTTTAATTACTTCTGGAACTTTCAATTATCCATCAGCTTTGCATTTTTAACAAATTTAAACTTGAATTACAAGAATACATTAAAGTGATGTGACAATTGTCAGTTTTTCATTAAATTAGTGATGACATTGTGTGCGAAAGACAAAAGACTTCTAGGTGGAATAATATAGCGATGATAGCTCCGTTATTGCGAGTAAAGTAAGTCGCGTTCGATTATCCATTAATATATAATAAATGTAGCAAGGGGTAAAGTGTGCACCTTGGAGAGGCCGATACACATCCGTCTAGCTGTTTTTTTTTCTATACTAAGCAAGAATTCGCTCTTCCTTTTTTCTAGAAATTTTGCGGAATCATAAGGTCTGTTCTTTTTATTTTCTTACTACACCATTTATATTTTCTCTTATTGTCTTCTCCAATACAGAGAGAAAAAGGAAAAAGATGAGTCGTGCATAAAGTTCATTTGAAAAGAACAGATCTCTTTTTCTATCATCATTTTTAACACAATCAATTCATCAAAATGAGTCCTTCGAACTTTTTTGGAAAAACTTTGATCATATATTACAAGCTAAGACAGTTTTTGTTTATAAAAGAAGAAAGTAAGTATTTTATCCTCAAAAAAATACATCAGAGAATTTATACATAAATAATGACAAAAATATGTATTATACATATGTTATATTACCGTCTTACGTATAAGAAGAACTCCTATTATGAGATACCAAGCTCATTTTGGTTAATTGTAGAAGTTTATTGACAAAATTAAAAAAAAATAATTTTGAAAGGAATTTAATAAATTTTAAGTTAATGTTATGTAAAATTTAATTCAAATTCTTTTTAATTTTTCTTTTTAATTAAAGAAATGTAAAAAGTGAACAAATTGCAAAGCTAAAAAATTGTGCTCCTAATACGAGATGTCCCGAGAAAACGCAAAGTAGATACATTAGTATTGTAATTAAAAAACTTTATGTAATGTTTCTAAAATACAAATAGACACAGTCAGTGTGCGCGCAAAATGGACATGCGATGCATTGTATCCAGGACTCATCTTCAGATAGTTGGAAGCATCGCAGAAACAGTCATTCGATGTTCATTCCAGTTGTCTTTTTTATTATTGTATAATAAGATTTAGCAACGATTTTCGCTATGATATAGGAATATAGGTTACTTCATATTATAAATACTCTGGATGTCTCATATTACGATTTCCACGCTTACAGTTTTACGATCAAATCTAACTTCTAAATTAATAATCTTATTTAAGCAATTCAACATATCCCGTATTTTTCTATTAGTTATACGATCTTACTCTATCACTACAAGAAGAATTTATTACTTACTACAAATACTTACTTATCAAATAATAAACAAGGTTTAAAGGCTCATCTCAATGAAACTTGAAGACATCCAAATTCCAAAATCTTTTTTAACAACAACTATAGGCATCTAAATAATAACAAGGATCATAATCTAATAATGAATTTTCCACTATATAGTTTTCAATCCAAGAGCAATAAATTCAAGGTGAAATCAATAGATAACGTTTATTAGTTTAACAAAAATGCCATTATCTCATATCAGGCGCCTCTCTCATTACTTTCCTCTATATATAAATTTTCTATGTTATGTTGTTATAAATAATGTTAAAGAGATAGTAATAAATAAAAAATGTAAGTAGTGTATAATTATGACTACATAATTAATTACCCAGAAAACATTTTATTCCCAAACTGTTGCCAAATTTCAACGAAATTAACTGTTAAACCAGAACCTACTGTGTCCTGCTGATGAAAATGTAAAGCTTGTCGAAGCGTCAAAGACAAACAAAGATTTTTGTGAACAAAGAGTTTTAACGCTTCTTAAACATTTCATCGGATTTTTATTGATTCTTAAGCGTGATCTACAATAAATTACAAATTTCATCGCAATGTTTCGCACTGCCAATCAGAAGCGTCAAGTAATTAGTGATGTTTCTGATTGACTGTCATGAGCATTGCGACTGATGACGGTATGTTGGTAATTTATTGTAGATCATGCTTTAGTGTCGAATATTTATACACCCCCGAATTCTCTCCAAACGCTCTGTAAAGTGTACACATGTGTTACTATTGGGATTTTCTTTATTTTTGAATAAGATAAAAGACAGAGCTTGGTTTCTGGCGTGTGCGAAACAATAATAAAAAAAAGGTTAGGTTAGTACGAGAAGGGTGCTCACGCCATCTATCAGGTAACTGATATAATAATAAACAAAAAACGTGATATATATATATAGTGGGACTAACGGCATACAATCAACACCCCCTCTTGACGTAGTCTCACTCGATAAAAAGAAGGTTACAGCAATGGAGCAGCTTTGCATGGGGTAGAGGCTTCGTTAGCATGTCCGCTGGGTTTTCTGTGCCCGCAATATGTTTAACTTCCACGTTGTCTCCAACAGTCTGTCGTAGAAAATTAAAGCGAACATTGACGTGCTTGGTTTTCTTCTTTATTTTCTCGGATTTTGACAGCTTAACAGCCGCTTCATTGTCGCAATAGATTATTATTGGTTTCTCAGAAGAAGTCATGAGTTCTTTCATGAGATCTTTAATCCATATGGCTTGTTTCGATGCTTCATAAGCAGCCTGCAGTTCAGCAACAGTTGTGGAGTCAGCGACAATCGTGCTCTTCCGTGATTCCCAGGATATTGGTCCACCGTTTAATACGAACACATGTCCATAAGTACTTTTAGCAGTGTCCGGACATCCAGCATAGTCTGAATCACAATATCCAACAACTTCGTTTTTACCTTCACTAAACTGAATTCCTACTGACATTGTGCCTTTTAAGTAACGGAAAATTCTTTTCACTTCCTTCACGTTATACGGTGGTGCTTCAACAGCGCGAGCAGCATGATTAACCTGAAACGAGATATCTGGTCTCGTATGCGTCGCTGCATATAGTAAACATCCAATAGCCTGTCGATAAGGGAATGGAACTCCAAATG
>NW_011626711.1:121668-136717 GCF_000204515.1 Acromyrmex echinatior
CTGAAATATACGACGTCACAGTCATATCGTCTTTCCAGTGATAGTCGTTGTATGCTTCCAATGCAGCTAGTTTCGTCGTGTTTGAAACCTCGTCATAATGTCCCACGAGAGTCTTCCACATATCAGCGGATGATTTACAGGCGACCACCAAATTAAAATGTGCATCATCGAGAGATTTACTTAACAAAGACCTCGCCAAAGCGTCCTTCTTTTTCCAATCAGCCAGTGTGGCATCCGTTGGTTGCTCTCTCGATCCATCAGCCACATCAAACACATCGTTTGCTTCGAGATGAGCCTGAATTTCAAAACGCCAACGAACGTAACTGCTTGAGTTCAGTTGCGTAACAGACTTCAAGTTTATTTTCATCCTTGCAGATTCAAGCGATGTTACTTGGACCTCTGTCTTCCTTGCACACTATCACTCTCCTTTTTTTTATTTATTATTATAGCCGTTCACACTCCTGGGCCCATAACCTATTGGGATTTTCTTTATTTTTGAATAAGATAAAAGACAGAGCTTGGTTTCTGGCGTGTGCGAAACAATAATTAAAAAAAGGTTAGGTTAGTACGAGAAGGGTGCTCACGCCATCTGTCAGGTAACTGATATAATAATAAACAAAAAACGTGATATATATATATAGTGGGACTAACGGCATACAATCAACAGTTACATGTTTCAAACATCTTTTTTTCATTAACGTTTCCTAAACGCTCCACACACTCCGTAAAAAATACAGAAACATACCGATATACTTTCTAAATACTTCATGAATAATTCGTCTACGCTTTCTAAACGTAAAAAGTACACGGAGCATTCAAATATACTTCGTGTACACTTTTAGAATAGAGAAATATAAAACTTCTTTTAAAACGGAGTGTCATTGTTGTGTTGAACTGTCCAGCGAATGTAAACGTCGTTGAGCAATTTCATGGCACCGCCACCAGAGGGACACAGCGAGTTAAACTTTTTGAATTTAAAAAATTACATAGATAGGATAAAAGAAATAATTGAAAGATTTTTTAGTTGTGTTATAATTAAATAATTTTTTTGAAGTGAGCCCCTAGGGGGGTAAAAGCATAACTTTTATAGATGTTTACCAAATAAATGAAATATACTTTAAAATATTATCATTTGCCGAGGACGTCGATTACATTTCGTTCACGTTCGTCTAAGAATTCGACGATTTACATTCTCGGTTTACATTCTCTATACAACCTAATGACAGTCCGTTTATTCAGTGAACATTTTGCTCGTGCTTGCCAAAGAACTTACCTACCTTTATTTACGCTTATTTAACGTTTAGTTGACACTTCCTTTCCATGTATCTATTTTGGCTTCTTATAAATTTCGTTTACGTTTCCGTTACACTTTCTTTACACTCCAATTAACACTTTGATATTCACTTTACATTTTCATCACGGCCGCATGCAATACAATGTAAACCATATGTGTCCTGTTAGGACATGCATGGTAAACTATATACTGTAACAAGGCGATTTCTTCTTACATGAAACGAATCCATCTCATGGCGGGATCGCGTATGAAATTGACAGATCTTGCTTAATTTTTGTTGACAATTTGCTATCAGATGCTAGCAAACTTTGTTTGCTTTTTGTCATCAATTTGTTGTTCGATTCAGCAATTTTTGTTCAACTTCTATTGACAATTCGCCGTCAAGTTAGATCAAAATTTGCTCAGCTTTTATCGACAACTTGCTATTAATTTCTTGTAAATTTACTTAGTTTTTTTCGATAATTTAATCTTATGTTATATCAGTAGATTTTGTTCCTTATCTGTTATCAATTCGCTAACAGCTTTGAATATAACAAAATTTGTATCAAATTTGGCGCCTTATTGTCTTCAAAATTTGTTGCAAGATTTTACAAAATATATTTCCGACAGATTTGGCTATCTTGGCTATAGTCTCCAGATAGACAAAAAGATGTCTTTTAGATTTCTGAAAAATATATCACTATGTCTTGTGATATCTTGCATTTTTTAAGGAAAAATATCTTTTAGGGATCTAAAAGATGTCTTAGGCAATGGTATAAGATATCTTTCAGATATCTAGAGATGTCTTGAAGATATCTTAAAAAGCAAATCCATATTTAAAAAACGAATAATAACACAACATAACAATGTTAAGTTTATTAATAAAAAGTTGCTATTTGTGCTACAAACAACAATTTTTAATTAATAAACTTAACATTGTTATGCTTTATCTTTTTAATATAAGACAAATATAACTTTTTTATTTTGAAAACATATTTTATTTATTTTTAGCTTAATATATCATATTATATGAATATATGATATATTTGTTACATATTCGCGTTATAAATTCGTTACATATTAGGTGTTGGAATTAATTCGTAGCGTTTTTTTAATGAAAGAATGTTATTTATTTCACATGAGCATTAAAAAATACATTAATGAAAGTACTTCCCATCACTTTCTACTACTTTTGATCATCTTTCGGGCAGTGAATGAATACCGCGTCGGAAGAACTGTTCATCTTTAGATGAAATCCAGGAATCGAACCATTTTGTACAATCTTCGTAAGATGTGAACTTCTGCTCGCACAAGCTATGAGCTAATGATCGAAACAAGTGGTAGTCGCTAGGTGCAATATCAGGAGAATACGGCGGGTGCGGTAGCACTTCCCATTTAAGTGTTTCCAGGTATGTTTTTACCGGTTTTGCAACGTGTGGGCGAGCATTGTCGTGCAGCAAGATGACTTTATCGTGTCTTTCGAAGTATTCCGACCGTTTTTGCTTCAATGCACGGCTCAAGCGCATCAGTTGCCGTCGGTAGAGATCTCCAGTAACGGTTTCATGCGGTTTTAGCAGTTCGTAGTATATGACACCCTTCTGATCCCACCAAATACAGAGCAGGAGCTTTGAGCCATGGATATTGGGCTTTGCCACTGATGTTGATGGTTCGCCGGGCTTAACCCATGACTTTCTGCGCTTTGGATTGTCATAATGGATCCACTTTTCGTCACCGGTAACAATCCGATGCAAAAAACCTTTTCTTTTCTGCCGTTGAAGCAGCAGTTCGCACGTGAGAAAACGTCTCTCAATATCCCTTGGTTTCAATTCATATGGGACCCAATGTCCTTCCTTCTGGATCATGCCCAAACTTTTAAGACGTTTTCCTATTGTTGAGAAGTCAACTTCCAATGACGTAGATAATTCTTTAAGTGTTTGACATGAGTTTTCATTGAGCAGTGCCTGCAAATCGTTATCTTCAAATTTTTTCGGCTGACCAGGTCGCTCCTTGTCATCCAAGTCGAAATCACCAGCTTTAAAACGTGCAAACCACTTCCTACACGTTTGCTCAGCCAGAGCATGTTCACTATACACATCCACTAAAATACGATGAGCTTCAGCTGCACTTTTGTTCATATTAAAGTAATGAAGCAAAACTCCCCGCAAAAACACTTTATCTGGCACAAATTTTGACATATTCAATGAATTATACAGTATTGTTATTTATGATTTCAAGAAAGGTTATGTACGGCAAATGACGTCCTATGATAGATGTTTACAATGTATACAGAACTATAGGTAACAACGAAATAGTGTACTGCTTGTGCCATCTCTTGTAAAACGCTACGAATTAATTCCAACACCTAATATTTATTGCGATTCATTACATATTCGTATTTCATTATATATATTTATATATTCTTTAAAAGCATATAATATATTTTATTAAATATGCTACATATCTCTTCCCCCCTCCCTCCCTCTTCCCTTCCCCCTCCCTCTCCCCTTTCTCTCCCTCGATCTTTCCACATGAATGTATTATACAACATAATTATTTATAAAAACATAATAAAATGATACATTAAAAAACACAACTTTAAAGATAGTTTCATTATCTTCAATTAGCTTCATTGTCAAATTATTACATTGGAAGTAATCAATCATATTAATCTTCATTAAGATTCGCCAATCATAATTAATTGATCATTAATTGACTTATTGAGTTATTCAGAGACGATAAAACCGAACCTAAATAAACTATTCTAAACATTACCTATAAAATATTTGATAAAATCGAAAAATGACGATTTTGATAGTAATAAGATGCATAATCGTAAGTTTATAATATTACAACAAATAAAGTGTTACGATACACATACACACGCACACGCACACACACACACACACACACACACACAAAACAAAATATAAATAACAATAATAATTAGTTATAATGTCATTCAATATGGCCATAAAAAGGTTGAGAAGATCTACTCATTAATCTATATCGCATACGAAAATTTGTATTATATCTAACTATATCTATATTCCTTAAAATGAAAAGAAGTGTTTTACTATTATAACACGAGTGTCATATTACAGTTTTAATGTTGAGGGAAATTATAACGCACATATACGTTACATGTAATTTGGAATTTGATGAGCAAATTTCGCATCCATAGCAAGTAATCCCAGAAAATGTAAAGTAATTAAACATCCTAACACCATCAAATTTCAAAATATACAAAAAATATTTAACTATACCCACCAATAACAAAATGAACAAATATTCTCCATTACTTTTAGACCAGCATTAGTTAACGTTCTTAATCAAGGTTTGATAGTGAGATTGGAAAAGTGTACATACATTATGGCATGAATTGTGCACACATTATGATAGTATCAATGATTCAACAGGTTTATAATGATTGTTTTTGTAAAACATTTTTTGACAAAACAAAGAACGTAAATCATAGCATATTTATATTTTCATATCATGGAAAAATGTATAAACATTCTCCATATGAATTAAATCAGTGAGTAGGAAAGACCGGGGTCAGTAGACTATAAGGATAAGTAGAAAATCGAGGCTACGTAATAAATAAATCGCGCGAGACACGCGTAAACATGTCTAAACACGAAACAGCAACTGTTGCTCAGTTTGCTGTAATATCTCGAGACGGATGCGTCGTAGAAATTACGCTATAATTAAAAAAAATCGTACACATAAGTAAATATTTTTATTCTTAACATTTTTGTTTTACAATCGTATTGTCTAATTTGATTTCAATTTAGATAGTAAGTGTAGTTTTTACTTAATAAAATCCAACAGATTTTTTTGTTTGTCTATCTTTGTTATCATATATTATTAATTTTTTTTTATGAACTGATAAGGCTAGTAGGCTAACCACAACAAGGTTATACAACTAATTTCGTGACGACTCTAATAGTACCTACTCTCAAACTTCTTGGAATGAAATCTCACTCTAAAATACAGTGAAAATACAGTCATTTTTTAAAAAGAGTGAAAATATTGAGACTTCCACGAGTGCTTTCTATATAAAGATTATGCGTTTCGCGGATTTCCTCCATGTCCAGATCAAACTGTTTTATTTTTAATGGAAATATTTGCAAACAAACTTTTGGCATATCTATGGGTTCTCCTCTTTTCCCTATCATTTCTGACATTGTTATAGAGGATTTGGAAGAGAGAGTATTAAATTTTTTGTAATTTCGAGTTTCTGCATATTTTAGATATGTTGATGATATCTTTATGATTGCACCTAAAGATAAGGTCACTCAAATTTTAAATTCATTTAATGAACAGCATGATAGACTTAAATTCACTATTGAATATGAGGAAAACCATTGTCTGAATTTTTCAGTCATCAATAAAGACAGTACTATAATATTATTTTAGATTGATATCATAAAGAAACGTTCTCGGGCAGGTATTTATCGTTCTATTCGAATCATCCCGCATATCATAAGATAGGGACCATATATAGCTTAATTGATAGAGCGATCTTATTGTCAAATTCTATATTTTATAATAAGAACATAGAATTTATAATAGAGAATTTGAAAGATAACGGTTATCCTTTAGGAATGATTTTTTATTATATTAACAAAAGAATTAAAAGTTTGGCTTGTAAAAAATCCATGATGGTTAATAACACCAGCTCAAATAACGTTGGAGTTTTAAGAGAGATAATGGTTTTCCCATATATAAGATCTATTTCTAACAAAATTACTAAATCTATTAATAAGTCCAAAAACATGATTGGATATAGGTGCTTAAACAAGTTTAATAAATTTATTAAAGTTCATAAAGACAAAAATCAATATGATAAAAATAATATTATATATAAAGTAAATTGTAATAACTGCGATGCATCATATGGCCAAACGAAGACAATTACAGAAAGAACATCGCAATAATATAAAATTAGATCAGTCCAAGTACTCTCGAAACATCACAGAAACTAATCATGATTTTGATTGGGAAAAAGTTAGTATTCTTGATTTTGAAAAGAATTATCGTAAAAGAAATATTTCTGAAATGATACATATCAAGAAAAAAACGGTTTAAATTTAATGAAAGATACTGAGTTATTGGATAAGTCTTATTTTAACATACTTGACGATATACAAGAACATAAATGGTCACAGTTTTGAATAGATTTGTTTTTACATTCGATTTTATTGACTTATTTTTGTTTGGTCTACATTAATTTTCAAACGAGCAACAGTCTTTATTATACTTAACTGGATCTTTGATTGAGAGTTTAGATTATAGTATTTTATATAAATTACCGTAAATTATTATTTGATTCTGAATCTCTTTTTTCACACTAATAATATATTATCTTAATAAATCTATTTGTTGTAGAATATCATGAAATACTTGTAATTAAAGAATTCTCAAATCGTTTGATACAAGTCTGTGACAAACTGGATTCTCGATCTTAACCGAAAAATTTGGCAAATCTATTTTATCGATGAACTTAATTAATTTACTATTGACTGAAATATCCAAATGTTCCTATCTTATTTTCATCTGGCCGGGATACTTATTGACGTCCGAATTTTTTTATATTTTTTTATATTTTTTAATACTCTTTTATATATTTTTTTATACTATGACACTTCACCATTTTAAATTTTCATTGTATCCGTTATTCTTTATTCGTTAATTTAAGATTGTATCTCTGCGTTGTAGCACTGAAGAAGGCTTTGTAAGCCGAAATGTTTGTTAACAATTTATATTAATTTTAAGTTAATTTAATTATAGCTCGAAATAAACTATGATATTGTGTTAATTTTTAAGAAAATATACGAGCATTTTTTACTCCATAATGTAAAAGGTTCTATTAATGTTAGTGTGAAAGTGGACGGATGTATCAAATTTAATATATTTACAAGTTACGTCCAGCGGACTCTCACGTCTCTTTTCTTTCGTGGAAAATCTAGAATTTGAAATAAGGAGATTGTGAATAACGAACAAATTGAGCGTTTATAGCCTAGAGAAGACTAAAAATTTTCTTTTCCCCCTGTTACATCCAAACCCTTGATAATTTGGTCAAGGAGATAATGAGAGAGAATGGAGAGGGTATGGAAGGACGGTCAGACTCAATCTCACAGGTATACGCACGGAGGCGAACACCTATGAGTCGTACGCATCTTTTAAATCCCGGAATGTGGGTCAACGTCCGAAGGGACGCTATGACACCTGTTCCACTGGATAGTGCGAATATCGGTCCTATCTTTTCGGTCAAGGAACTTAATCCCTTTGACCCGGGACTGGACCTCGTGCGATCTCAAGTATTCGAGGGAAGTGAATACGAGGAGTGATTTTTAATAAAAACAGAAGAATACCTTAAGTTACATTTATTAAAATAATAACCAAAGAGTTTTGTATATATAACGTGTCTTTACAAAAATACATACTATCTATAACTTGTGAATGCGTATATGTGTGTGTGTGTGTATTAATGCTCAATAATTGAGTTTTTCCATGCGGGGAAACGCAGGGTGGACTGTAAATAATTACAACTTACTTGTTAGCTGCCCCCAAGATATCGAGTAGGTTCTAGGTGAGTGGCCAACGAGATCCGGCGTCCGCGAAGAGCGCCTGAAGGGCAGTCGCCGTATGGTTAACTTCAGTTGCGATAAGTTTACACTCGGACGGAATCGCAACTGGCGATTCCTGGTTAGCGCGTGTTATACTGATTTCGAAGTGAACCGGATGCTTTAAAATTTGGTACTGACATAGAGTAGTTTTGAGAAGAAGAGAAAGTAATTTATAGTTTTTTTCTTTTTTAAAAAGCCAAGATTGCTCCGAGACGGATGACGAATTCTGTTACTCTCGCGGAAAATGTGACTAGATAAGCAGATGGTTACCATGCTATCATTGTCAGTTCCGAGTCTGGTTTCAGATAACGCTCCTGATGGAAGTTATTCTATGCGTTTACGTTTTTTTTTTTTTTTTTAAGTGCGACATGACGCCTGTTTTTTTTTAAGATAAAATTGTTAATCAGTCTCGGATGATAAAGCCTAGATTTTTACTATTGCGTGACTTCGGTACATTTATAATGTCTTAGAAATCTTGTCTCTTTTCGAGCCTACATTAAGGTTATTATTCTTTCTAGGTTGATTGACGTTTACGAGTTTTCGCGGCGCCTGTCCGGTCCTTTTTCAATTCTATCAGTCCGTTATCAGAAGACTCCGCTCGGGTCTCGTAGACGCCAACCATAGTCGCGGCGAAGAGAAAAAAAAATCGTGGCGTCTGTAGGACATTAAAAACTAAAGCGAAGAATCCAGTATTTCCTCGTAAATGTTGCTCTGAGATAAACTAAAAATCGATGCACGTGCACGAGCGGCGGGACCAAAAGGACACCGAGTCTGTGTCTATCGGATACTGCGGCTAAAATAATAATAAATATATTATTGGAAGCGTAAGACCGGCGCTAAGATTTTAATGTTAAGTCGCGGATTCTCACGAGTCCGTGATCATAAAATCTAAAAAGCAACACACGATGTTCAGGGGTAGGTCTTAGATGATCTCATGCCGACGTTGCATGTGCGCTTCCTTCACGTACTGCACGTGTACTTTTTTCATAAATTTTAAGATCATAAAACTAAGAATGACATTTCTACACGCTACAGATTCCGGTCAATGTCATTTTCCACCCTTGACCAATTAGAATGTCATTTTCCACCCTTGACCAATTAGAAAACAAGAAATAAATCCCACCGTCTTATTAATGAACCTATTCACCAATCATGCGCTGTTAATCAGGATTTTTTTCTTTGGAGACGTAGCTTACGGACGTAACGGTTCGAATATTATTTTCTTAACCGGCCAACGAGACTTAAAGATTTAGAGTCAATGTTGAAAAAACATCATCAACCTCGCACATCCTGGCCGGAGGGCCCACACCGATGAGCATCTCAGTAAATCGGTAGTAAATCGGTATATCTCTATTCTCTGGCTCTCCTTGTTTTTTCTTTCATTTCAATATTTCATTTTATTTCTTTTTATTATTTTTTTATTTTTATTCTTTTCTTTCTTTCTTTCTTCCTTTTGAGTTCCCATGTAAAAGAGAATAAAACATTTCAATCTGTTCACGCCATAATTTCAATTTCTATCGCTGATTGCTCGCTCTTGTCGACCGGTCGCTCGTGTCCACTCATTAATATTATCATCGTCCGAGAAAAATCAGGTCAAACAAGTTTACCAAAACTTCCTTCTCTTTTTATTCCCTCGCTATCCTCTCCATAACTTCTCCCTTCTGTCACACGATACGATACTTTCACATATATTGAGAGGGTGCATTAATTTCAAAATTTTTTGGTAAAAATATAGCTTTATTATGAAAAAAATGGTTACAAATTGATCATTCAAAATATTGTCCATCGCTAGCCACTACTTTTTCCCATTTTTCTAGTAATAGGTGGATTCCACGTCAAAAGAACAATACATCTTTTGATATTATCCACGAATCGACTCATTTTTTGGTATTTTCATAAGAATGGAAGCGCTGCTCAGACAGGTCATGAGTCATCGATCGAAATAGGTAGTAATCGGAAGGAGCAATATTTGAAGAATACGGCGGGTGTGATAGAACATCCCAGTTAAGCGCTTCAAACATTTCTTTGACCAGTTTCGCAACATGTGGCCGAGCGTTGTCGTGCTGGAAAATCACTTTGTCATGTCTTTTCGCGTAATCTTGCCGTTTTTGCTTCAATGCTCTGCTCAATTGCATCAATTGTTGTTGGTAGCATTTGATGATTTCGTTGGGTTGGAGCGACTCATAATACACTACATCCAGCTGATCCCACCAAATACGGAGCATGAGCTTGGCGCCATGAATATTCGGTTTTGCCGTCGAGATTGATGGTTCGCCTGGCTTGCATTATGATTTTTTGCGCTTCGGATTATGATAGCGTATCCATTTTTCATCACCCGTCACGATACAATGCAAAAAACTTTTTCTTCTATGTCTTTGAAGCAACAATTCACAGATCATTTTGCGCCTTTCGACGTCTCTCGGCTTCAATTCGTACGGCACCTAATTTCCTTGCTTTTGAATCATTCCAATGGCCTTTAAACGTCTGAAAATCGTTAATCAACCAACATTTAATGATTCTGCAAGCTTCTTGCGTTTGACTCGGGTCTTGATCGAGTAAAGCTTCCACTTCCTCATCTTCAAACTTTTTCGGCTGGCTTAGACGTTCCTTATCTTCCGTGTCAAAATGACCTTTTTTATAATGTCGAAATCAGTACTCACTAGTTGAAATCGATGAAGTATAATCACCATAAGCTTCTGACAGTATTCGTTGACTTTTAGCAACACTTTTCTTCAAATGGAATCAAAAAAGTAGAGCTTCACGCAAATTACGTTTTGTTGGCACAAAATTCGACATATTCAAAAAAATAATGTTGTTTACACTTCGGCAAAATGACACATACTGAAAACTAAAGCCACATGTTGGTTGGCTTTGAACATGAAGGTAGCAATAATATGGCCCGATGCGAATATAGTACTAGTTATCTCTTGAAAATCCTTTAAAATTAATGCACACTCCCAATAAAAACATACCTAACCAAGAAATTATAAACAAATTTGAAACAAACCACAGAAATTATAAACAAATTTGAAACAACCAAAGAAATTATATAACAAAAATGTATTGCTAAATATTTTTTTGATTATATTACAATCAAAATAATATTTTGTTATTATAATTTGGAAAACTTTTTCTTGTATTTATTGTAAGCTCTTCCACGGTTACTCTTCGCTTCGTCCTGAGGCTCCTAACGAGCCGGGAGGTCGAATGGAGGACGAAGTGGAAACTCGTGCTCTGTTAAACGGACTCACGAATCGAACGTACTTTTAGTTTTAAAAGGACCAAACTGAATCAGTATGCCACAAGGGCGCACTTTAACACCTCCTGATTTGCGTCGGTCCTTCCTCACAGCTTCTTTGCAATCCGGAGCCTGGACACGGTCATATCGATTTAATAATTCGGTTCCTGTGTTCACTCCATGCGAAGCTTGGACGTAACATAAGAAACCAACGAATTCGCAAAGCCAGTTCAAAGCATCTTTGGTGTCCTGTGCAAGATTTTAAAAAGCGTTCTTTACCCCCTCCCGCCTTTATTATCTCTCATTCATATAATATACAATAATAACAAAATTTCAAACACAATTCATATAAAATATCAATATATTTATTTGCAAAACATTTCGGTATTTGTATTATAAATTATAATATGTATACTGAACAATTTTTCTTGAATAGAATAAATTATTCTGTATTTTGATTCTGAATATAAATTAATTGCAAATTAATTGCTTAAATATAAATTACAAAATTTACAGCTTTACATAACAAATATGATGTATCTTACATATCTTATACGCACATATGTAAATGTAAATTGAAAGATACAGTTGTCGTGAGGGCGACATCTTACGTTCAAACAAAAACAATTGAAAGCTCATCGAACCACGAGCAATGGAAAGTCGCTCTCGTGCTTCTCGCCGCATATGTCCACTGTTCAAACCATGGACGTATGAATATCTGGTCAGAGCGTAAAGTCAGCTTATGGCGAGGGGATGGAAATCCGCGCGGCAAGGGAGTCAGCCATCTTGGGGTCGATTCTGTAATTCGAGTAAGATCACTCACTTTTCGCACTTTCATCTCACGTGAATTTGTCCGCGTGATTCTGTAACGACGAAGTGAAAATATGAAATGAAACATAGTCCACGGTCCGTGCTCACAACGCTTAAAAATCATTTCATCCTTGTTATTTGTCAAATGTTAAACGAAGACAAATGATCATGAGCGTTGTCAGCATAAATCGGACCACGGCCATAAAGTTCAATTTATTCCTAATTTTTTTCCAATTCTAGAATTGAAAACAGATGACGAATAAGTCGAACTTCGATTATAAGTGATTAAAAGTAAACCGTGAGTTATGGAACTGGCCCTAAATGATTTTCTGCCATTATTTACAAAGTCAATCCTGTTAAAAATGAATATCTCTAAGCATTCTTCGTGTAATTCTCATATGTAATTCAAAGGCTTTTTCATCCTTTTCATACAGTAACAAAATCCTGTATATTGTCATTTGATTTTATTTTTGTCTTTGGACTGTGCAAAATTATATATTTAATCTTAAAACTATCGACCTTAATTCAGTTCAATCGATTCAGTCGGCTGTGGTTCTTCTCTTGCTTTATTTCTCAGCCTTTTTTTCTCAGATTATTACTTACCATTCGATAAGAAATTTCTTGCGAACTCCCCTGAGATTGCTTGCAATTGCACCATGATAAAAGTTAGGGAATCACGCAATGAGAGATGGCTCACATTTTCATCATGATAAAAAAAGTTAGAGAATCGATACCCTTGTCTGGCGACATTTTAGCACTCTATTGAAAATCGATATATGTATTATGATATTATTTGTATCTCCAGCATAAAAATAGGATTTTATGTGAGGTAAAGTTAATTCAACGATTGTGTGCAATTAAAAATAATTTTCTGTTTATATTAAAAGAAGTTGTTTGTGTATTTGTGACGCTGATATCACTTTGTATGGAAGGCTCGCTCGCCAAGGCGGCATGTAATAAAGACGATTCTCTTGTAAGAATTCAAAATTTATTGTTGGGTTGAATTAAGATAGGATTGAAGTGTACTTGATATGACGTCAGTAATTTCTTACAGTTCGAAAGTGTATTGCGAGCAGCAATGAGACCGGCAAATCTCGTCGGAGATTAAAGTAATTTTCGCGCACTGAATGCCCTCGCGGTACGCGTATATCGAGAACGTTAAGTGATTAAATCCGCGACGGAACTTCGGTGTGATTCGCACTTAAGATTCGGGATAAAAAGCGTTACGAATGAATAGCAATAAATGATCCGTATTGATCGGGATCGGGAAGCGAATTGAACTTTCACACGAGAAATGTATATGCGATCGTCAACTTTTCGAGTGTCGCACAAGGGGGGTCGCGTGCCATCTGAGATAGATAGCGTGATTAGAACAGAAGCGAAATATACACAGTGTGACAAATATATTCCCGGACACGAACCACATCTCAGCAACCAGTGATGACATCTGTGCGTTCAAACATGCATTTTAAAGGTTGAACATTTTGCTATCATCTATCAAAGTTTCATTCATTTTGGTTGACATATAACGAAGATATGATAGTTCATGTTAAACAAGATTTTGGTCGAGGTAGAAATTTTAATATGGAACAAAGAGCAGTTAAGATTAAATTTAACGCAAAACTTGGTAAAAGTGCATCAGAAACATTCCGATCGACAACAAGTTTACGACAGTCAATGTCTAGGTCGTACAGTTGTTTTTGAGTGGCATAAGCGTTTTTTGGAAGGCAGAGAGACCCTTGACAAAAAATCAGGACGGCCAATTTTGGTTCGAACACCTGAAATGATCGAAAAAGTACGTGATTTTGTTGCAAACGATCGCAATGCATCACTAAAAATGATGGAGGAGGCTTTAAATATCAGTAGAGAAACGATTCGAACCATATTACATGAAGATTTGGATAAAACGAAGGTTTGTGCGAAGTTTGTTCCACACACATTAAGAAGCGATCAAAAATCAGCGAGAATCAATTATTCCAGAAACATCGTTGCAGCCGCAGAAAATAATCCAAACTTCCTAAAATCAATTGTTACGGGTGATGAAACATGGTGCTTTCAATATGATCCAGAAACTAAGCGTCAAAGTGCGGAATGGAAGTCAAAAAATTCACCACAAGCAAAAAAAGTACGAAAAGTTCCATCAAAAATCAAGACAATGCTTTGATAGCAAAGGTATTATCCACAAAGAGTTTGTTCCAACTGGCCAAACAATTACTGGTGCATATTATCTCGAAGTTTTAAAGCGATTGATGGGCAGAATTCATCGTATTCGCCCCGAATATCGTGATACAAAAAATTGGTCTTTGTTGCATGATAATGCATCGAGTCACATTTCATTGATTGCCCGTCAATGTTTGGCTCGAAATCGTGTCTCTGTGTTAAACCATCCACTGTATTCACCTGATTTGGCCCTCTGCGACTTCTCATTATTCCCAAAATTGAAATTGAAATTGAAAGGACAAAATTTGATGACATTCCGACCATCCAATCAGCTTCTACACAGGCACTAGAGGCAATTCCGCAAACTGAGCTAGAACATGCATTTGAATCACTATTGAATCGCTGTAATAAGTGTATTGAAGCCAGAGGAGAATATTTTGAATAATAAAACCAAAAAATATGCATATTCTTGTTTCAATTATGATTTTCAGGCCCTGTCCGGGAACATATTTGTCGCACTGTGTACTCATGTTTTGAATGGTAACGGCTTGATATCTATGAACTGTTTGCTTATCAACCCCGAGAAGATATTCAAAGTAATGATCATTCCGGAATAGAAGTAATGAATACATATACTTATAATATTAATATAAATACTTATTTCTTTTAATGTAAACCAAAAATTATTTTCAATTGTACACAGCCATTAAATGTTTACAAATTAAGTAATTAAAAAGAGGGCTATGAGCCTAGTTATTTTAACTAAACCAGAGAGAGGAGGGGAGGGAGAGAGAGAGGGGGGAGAGGGAGAGAGAAGAGAGAGAGAGAGAGAGAGAGAGAAAGAGAGAAATAATACAGGGTGGGCCATCTATTGGTACGTTTTTGAATTTCGTCGTATGGCAACACCGAACGAGCTACAGACCCGAAATTTTGACA
>NW_011626711.1:137636-163990 GCF_000204515.1 Acromyrmex echinatior
AAAAAAAAAATTAATAAAAAATATCAATGTATGCTCATTTGATCGCATTTTTAAAAACGTACCAATAGATGGCCCACCCTGTATAAAATTAAATTTCACATAATTGAACAAACATTTTGACCTGTATACAAGGTCATAATTAATGTTACAAAGAACTGGTAAATGCAAGTAGTAACAGTTAAGGTCGCATAAAAATCCTAATAAAATCCAAAATCATGTTAAACATTATTAATATAAATTATACGGGCAAGTCAATAAGAAAATCTGTCAGAGGGCACTCACAGTGTCATGTCACATTACTTTTTGACAAGTAGCATCTTTCTGATTACTGTCCAATTTTGCGCGGACTTCATCGCGTGGTTTCATTTCTGTAGACGATTAAAACGAATAACCTTTGTATTTTTTACAAAATGGAAAAAATAAGTTTCGTGCAGTAATCAAACATCTACATATGAAAGGTTTAACGCCGAAAGAAATCAAAGCCGAATTGAATAATGTTCATAGCAGCGTTTGCGACTGTATACAATTGGGTGAATGAATTTAAACGTGATCGTACATCCACATGTAATGCACCTCGTACGGGACGTCCAATTGAGGCTGCTATACCAGAAATCACCGATAAAGTCCATGATATTGTTTGACTGATCGAGGAGTGAAAGTGCGCGAGCTTGTTGAAGCCACAGGAATATCACAAGGCACAGTAATTTCAATTTTGCACGAACAATTGGGTATGAAAAAGCTATCGGCAAGATGGGTGCTGCGTTTGCTCATTGTGGACCATAAGCGCGATCGTGTGACGATTTCAAAACAATGTTTGAAGATATTGGTTTCAACGTAATCCAGAGGAATTTCTGCGTCGATTCATTACTGTAGACAAAACATGGATCCATTACTTCACATCCGAGACGAAGGAACAATCAAAACAATGGACTTCACCGAGTGAACCAGCTCCGAAGAAGGTGAAGATCGTGAAGTCGGCCGAAAAAGTGATGACCACAGTTTTTTGGGATGCATGCGGTATAATTCATATCGATTACCTTCCGTTGAAGCAAACGATCAATGGCGATTACTATGCAGCCTTATTACCGTTTTAACAATATTTTAAAGAAAAAACATCCCTATTTGGAGAAGAAGAAAGTGCTCTTTCATCAAGTTAATGCACGTCCACACATGCCCGTCACCGATGGCCAAATTCAACGAATTCCGCTACAAATTGTTTTCCCATCCAGATATTCGCTAGATTTAGCCCCCTGCGACTATTTCCTGTTTCCAAACCTGAAGAAATGATTCGGAAGAAAGAGATTTACCATCAGAGAGCAGCTCATCGCCGAAACAGAGGCTTATTTTGAAGGATTGGACAAATCATATTATTCGAACGACTTGATAAAGTTGGAGAATCATTGGATCAAGTGTATCGAGTTGAAAGGAGACTATGTTGAGAAATAAAAATAAATCGATCAAAAAAAATGTGTTTTACTATGTTTTTCTAAAAACTTATTGATTTGCTCTACAGAAAATTTTTTTTGTAACTTTTATTGCTACAGCCGATTGCAACATAATGTGGCATTGTTGATGTTTTATTTTTAAAAAATATAAAATTTCGTATGCGCAGTATTAGTTGCTTTCCATTTGACACAAGTGAAACTGAGTCTGAGTATTTCATACTCAGATTAATGATGTCATTATTTGCTTAGTTTGGTAAAAAGTTATCACAGACAACACAAGTTTGAACCTGACTTTTAAAGTGAATTTACGAGACTCACTAAAGCGGTCTCGATCTCGTGCAGATTATAAGCAAAAACTCAATTAAATTCTCGCTCAAAATATATTGTAAAAGGAACGCGCATTCAACTGAGTTATGATGTCACACGTGAGAATTATCTGAGAATCGGTGTAAATGGAAAGCACTATTGTTCTCGTCATGGTATCCAGCAGCGATATTATATACAGGCTGCATTCTATTTCATACATGAAGCGGATGATGCATTATTTATCCTTGTTTAAGGGGGGAAATTTCATTTAGAACCTTCAAAAAATGTGAAATTTTTTTATTTCATAAAGTGAAAGTACCATATCTTAAAAATATGTACTCGAAATTTTAGAGCAAAATTCCAAGTATTTTCAAAGTTAGAGTTTGTGACTCATCTTCGCTCTTGTAGCGCCCACAGCGCGCTACAAGTATATTCGGGCGTTCGGAGTAGGGAGACCTGTTCTTTGTAATCTCCTCTTATTAAATCTTTGAACTGTTATTTCGATTAGAACAAATGTTCTGGCAAGGGTATATGTAGTAAAAAGACCTTTATACATAACAGGAAAAATACTTTCATTGCCTTTACAAACGAGCGTTTCAAGCCAGTGTAATCAATTTAGTCTCAGAATTCGGTGTGTACAGATCATTTTTGACAATTTATTTGGCATTCATATCTTAAAGGAAGAAATATCTTCCCGAACATCGAAACCACATAAAAGATATTTCCACGATAATCAATTCACGAATAAGCAAGGCGAAATAGTTGAAGCAAGTGCAAGTGCAAAAAACTCACTAGTACCAATCGTTTGGAATCTTTTACACGCTTACAGAGTGATTGAATTTTTTATTGTATTCACGACTCTCTCAGATCTCATAATTTGTTCTGAGTGTAAAAAAAAATTGAAGTTTGAGGAAACTGGAAATCGAGGCCTTGAATTCAAGCTTGTGATGTGCCGTTGTGGTTGCTGAAGTATAAATTCCGTTGATCAATACTGGATATGAATTGAATCATAGAATCGTATTTATTATGCGTCTCTTAGGTGTTGGCAGGGAAAGGATTAATTTATTCTGTAATCTCATGAATATTTGTGACGGATTATCTGAAAGTTCGTACAACATTATAGAACATATGTACACTGCTACAAAAACAGGCAAGAACGGCGCAGTTTGGATAGCACTAAAGAGGTTCGTACAGGAACTCTCCGAAAGGAACAACTTTTGCAGCAAAATGAATTTTATGAAGAAACAGAAGGACTATTGCTTTGGCGTGAGATTGCTGACTAGTCGGTAAGTTGAAAATATTACCTTTCTACTCAAAACTTTAAACTTACTTTTCTCAAAACTTTTTTTCCAAAATTGGCGGGAAATCTCATTCAAAAACTATTATACTAATCACTTTGAAATTTGGCACACATTTTAATAATACTTATAATATTTGATAATATTCTTCCACGGATGCTTTCTGTATTAAGATTATGCGTTTCGCGGGGTTCCTCCGTGTTCCATTCTTGGAATGCCAACGTTTCATGAATCTTGCAATCGACTTCATCAGGGCGAGGAGCAGTCTGATACTGAGCTATTCCTCCGGGTCGTTCCTTTTTATATTACGCTACTTGAGTGGTGAGGGGAAAGAAGAGAATTGTGAGAGGAGGTGGGGGAAATCGGTCAGTCTTCAATAACCGAGAGAATGGCTTTCCATATTTTATTTATGTTGTAGTCATGTTCTCTATTTAGATTGTTAGTGTGCGAGAGCACACCGCGCGGAAAGATTCGAGTAAGAAAACAGCACAAGGTTGATATGATGCACGACAGTAAGAGAACTCCGTTTCTTTGTAATTTAACAAAAGAATTTTCTTTAATATGCTCAGTTACAACGTCAAAAAATATAATTAATTAAATATTAGATTAACAGAATATTAAATGCGGTTACCTTTTCCAAATGATATTTTTGGAATCGCGGTAATGGAAAATCTCGGCGATTTTCTCGGCACTTCTCGAAAGATTCGTTTATAGCGATTTCACTAAACGGTTAGCACGGCGATTTTACGAAGCGAGATTATGATTCTAAGAACTCTAAGAACTGTTAGACTCTAAGAACTTTTACAAGTAAGAAGGAGGACGGCGAGATCGAAGCATTTATTGCTTTCGGCCTGAGCTTTCTTTTTTGGGAAAAATCCAATAAAAATTTGCCACAATCGTAATTATTACGTGGCATTAGGTGTACAAAATTGATTGGCGCTTTGGATTCTTTTCTAACGACGTTCAACGTAACAGTCATGCGCGACAGAAAATCCGTGCGTGGGATTGGTGACAGCGCGTGACGTATTCGTCGGAGCGCGGCGCTCGCGTGCGCGAATTGAATCGTTCTAGAACTTTCGATTGTCCGTTGCCGGTAACGACAACTTGTTTGCGTGTAACGAATTGTTTTTAAAAAGAACAAAGAACGACGAATCGATGATTTTAACGAAGATTAAGATCATGCTTGAGATGAAATCACGAGCTCAATTTATGCATGCGTTCAATGACAATTAATGTCGGTCGATTGAAAGAATTCTTGCTTTTCTTTCGAATTACCGATCTCAAACAGTTAGGGTGTATGGTTTTGTATCTCTATGGCTTCTCTATACTTTTTTGGAAAGTACAATATGATGTAATGTTGGCTATTGTGATCGTTTTGTCAAACAGTATTTGATATCCTGTTTCGATGTTGTGATAATGCTGAATGCGTGATGTATTTTAGCCTGACATCACGTTGGTGTTCTTTTATCCGTAGGTTGACCATTCTCCCAGTTTCTCCAATGTATACTTGCCCGCAGGAACAAAGTATTTTGTATACTCCTGCGGAGTCCTGATCTTTAGGATTTCGTAGGATTTGTCTTATCCTTTTGGGTGATTTAAAAATAGTTTGCATATTGTGTATGTTTAACATCCTGCCAGTACGATCTGTTGTTCCTTTGATATAAGAGAATGGATAGGATCCTTTCAGCTGATTGTGTATCAGAGATCGTTGTCTTATTTGCATGTTTATTGATTGTTTTGATTATGTCTTTTTGTCATGTCCGTTTTTTTGTAAGGCTAATTTCAAGTGATTGAATTCTGTCTGTAGATCTTCTTAAAATTTTAAAATAAATGGTACATTTGTAACTCTGCTACCCATTGCAGATGGTTCTGCAGCAGCACTATACAACGTTATTATTACTTTTTTTAATAAGTTTGAAGTACCATTTAAGAAAAATCTGATAGGCTTTGGGACTGACAGAGCTAATACAATGATGGGTGAGCATCATTCTGTAAAAACTATGTTAACTAATAAATCTGGACTATTTGTATTAAAATGTATTATACCTGTCATTCGTTAGCTTTATGTGCATGATATGTTTGCATGGAATTATCTAAAAGTCATAAAGATTTTACGTGATGTACATTCGTATATGAAATATAGTTTGAAAAGAATGTCCGAATTTAGAAAGTTCCAATAGTTTGTAAACTTACATAGCCGCATAAACGTACATAAAGAAAATTATCCAATTACATTTTACGTGCATCTTTATAGGAGAAATGCGATTGTGGCTATGTAAATTTGTGTGAATATATCCTTAAGCAGGGAGCACAGACTTTTACATAATGCATAACACGTATTGCATAAGAAAATATACCAATCAAAGTCCTTCGTTTCCTTCCTTTCCATGAAATAAAAAACTCTGATTAATTGAATTTCTTATGCCTTATATGTTATGTGTTATGCAAAAGTCTGTGCTCTTCGGTTTAGATTTATAGCCCTCACACATGAAATACGTAACAGAGCATAAACATAATATAAAACCACTGAATCAATAAGCATCCAGCATAATGTCGCCATATTGATTTACATAAGATGCTCAATGATCCAGCGGTCTTATGTTATGCTTATGCATTTCGTGTGTGCCAGACTTTAGGGTGCGTTCCGAATTACGCATGAAGCACATAATATAACGTTTTATCCTTCTTTATTAATTGGTAAACAACAAAGACAAACAATGCATCATGCGCTTATTCATGCGTAAAAACATATACCTTCCATAATAGTACCATAATTAATCATAAGAACAATCAAAGTCGAGAATTCTTTTGAACTTTTAATTCTAATTGGCTGATTGAATTCTTACGATACATCTTATGATTACGGAAGGTATATGCCAAGGCCTTAGTACTACCGTATACAAAATTCCTCGCAATAAGACGAGTTTCAACCGGTTGAAACTCGCCTTATTGCAAGATTATGGATAAGTTTATTGTTATTTCCATTTCCATTAGATACATAGACCTAAAGTAATATTCTGATTGGCTCACTGGTTTAAGTGTACATTTTACTGGTCACTGTTACGGAATTTTGTGTGCGGTATAACCTTTAACTCGGAACGTTTATATAAATAATATTTAAGCAGTTTAAAATTTAAACTGTAAACGAATCGATCACAACAAAGACCAATTACAATAAACCTATATAATAGAGATAAATATGCGCATTTATGTCTGAAAATCTATAGTGTATGTAACGTAAAATATATTAGGTGTTGGAATTAATTCGTAGCGTTTTACAAGAGATGGCATAAGCAGTACACTATTTCGTTGTTACCTATAGTTCTGTATACATTGTAAACATCTATCATAGGACGTCATTTGCCGTACATAACCTTTCTTGAAATCATAAATAACAATACTGTATAATTCATTGAATATGTCAAAATTTGTGCCAGATAAAGTGTTTTTGCGGAGAGTTTTGCTTCATTACTTTAATATGAACAAAAGTGCAGCTGAAGCTCATCGTATTTTAGTGGATGTGTATAGTGAACATGCTCTGGCTGAGCAAACGTGTAGGAAGTGGTTTGCACGTTTTAAAGCTGGTGATTTCGACTTGGATGACAAGGAGCGACCTGGTCAGCCGAAAAAATTTGAAGATAACGATTTGCAGGCACTGCTCAATGAAAACTCATGTCAAACACTTAAAGAATTATCTACGTCATTGGAAGTTGACTTCTCAACAATAGGAAAACGTCTTAAAAGTTTGGGCATGATCCAGAAGGAAGGACATTGGGTCCCATATGAATTGAAACCAAGGGATATTGAGAGACGTTTTCTCACGTGCGAACTGCTGCTTCAACGGCAGAAAAGAAAAGGTTTTTTGCATCGGATTGTTACCGGTGACGAAAAGTGGATCCATTATGACAATCCAAAGCGCAGAAAGTCATGGGTTAAGCCCGGCGAACCATCAACATCAGTGGCAAAGCCCAATATCCATGGCTCAAAGCTCCTGCTCTGTATTTGGTGGGATCAGAAGGGTGTCATATACTACGAACTGCTAAAACCGCATGAAACCGTTACTGGAGATCTCTACCGACGGCAACTGATGCGCTTGAGCCGTGCATTGAAGCAAAAACGGTCGGAATACTTCGAAAGACACGATAAAGTCATCTTGCTGCACGACAATGCTCGCCCACACGTTGCAAAACCGGTAAAAACATACCTGGAAACACTTAATCATTAATGTATTTTTTAATGCTCATGTGAAATAAATAACATTCTTTCATTTAAAAAACGCTACGAATTAATTCCAACACCTAATACATTAGCCAAAATTAACGCAACACCTGTTTCACTCTGCAAAAATAGGCAAATTTCAAGATAGAATAACTTCGTCAAAAAAATTGTCGCATCGGGATGTTTAAAAAAGCATTTTACAGGTTGAAACCTTTACTTTTTAAACCTCTTTAAAAAACGGTCTCATGGAGATTTTATGAAGTTACACAAATATAAATGAAGATATATCAAATCTCAAAATTTTTCAAGAAATTTGCGGAATTCCACGGAGTAGATTAAAAATTGTACACAAATACGATTTACATCATTCGAAAGAGCGAATCTTTATCTATAATTTGCTTTTTTACGCTCCGTATGATGTATTATATATATGATTTTTTTTCAAGTTATTCAACGTTGAAGCAAAAAGGTCATTTTTTAAATGCTACTTGTTGGAGTGGATAGGGAAATAGAAGAGGGGAGGGGGGAGATGGAGAAAATTAGTCGATCTTCAATAACCGGGAGAATGATTTTCCATATTTTATTTATGTTGTAGCCATTATTTCTATTTAGATTGTTAAGGTGTTTTGATATCTCTATAGCTTCTCTATATTTTCTTGGAAAGTATGAGGTAATGTTAGCTATCGTGATCGTTTTGTCAAACAGTATTTGATGTTCTATTTCGGCGTTGTGTTCTGATAATGCTGACTGCGTGGAGTGTTTTAGCCTGACATCACGTTAGTGTTCTTTTATCCGTAGATTGACCATTCTCCCGATTTCTCCAATGTATACTTACTGCCCGCAAAAATAAGGTATTTTGTATACTCCTGCGGAGCTGAGTATACAACGGAGGTCTTTGATCTTTAGGATTTCTTAAGATTTGTCTTATTTTTTTTGGGTGCTTTGAAGATAGTTCGGATATTGTTTAACATTCTGCCAATCCGATCTTGTTTCTTTGACATATGGGAGAATGGTTAGGATCCTTTCGTCTGGTTGTATGTCAGAGACCGTTGTCTTGTTTGCATGTTTATTGATTATTTTAATTATATCTTTTTTGTCGTATCGTTTTTCTGTAAGGCTAGTTTTAAGTGGTTGAGTTCTATCTGTACATGTTCTTTGTCAGAGATGATGAAAACTCTATGTACAAGTGAGTTGATCGCAGACTGTTTTTGTGCTGGGTAGTGGTGCGACTCGGCATGTAGGTATTTATCTGTATTGGTTTTCTGGCAGAGGTATCGTCAGTATTTTCTTAGAGACAAGAACATCTAGGGAGGGGATTTTCCGTTTTCTTCTATGTCTATAGCGAAGTGGATATTTGGATGTTGATTGTTGAGGAAAATAAGGAATTTACGAAGTTCGGCTTTGTCGTGTCTCCATATTACGAATGTGTTTACATAATGGAACTAAACTTTTGATTTTTTGATTGTTTTTCTGAGGTTTTTCTTTCCTCTTTCTCAAAATGCTCCATGAAGATGTTGGTGATTACAGGAGAGATAGGACAGCCCATTGCCACTTCTGAAGTTTGTTCATAAAATTGGTTGTTATAGGAAAAATAAGTGGTGTTATGCAGTTAAGCAGTGCTCTATTAGTGAGATGAGATTGGAGGGGACTCACGTGAGGCCTTTATTATGTTTAATGTGTCTTTTATTGGAACTTGTGTGAAAAAGGATTCTACATCAAAACTTACAAACAGACGTTTTCTCGGTTATTGAAGACCGACCAATTTCCCCCACCTCTCGCCTCCCTTCTATCCCCCTCCCCCACCATTCCAACAAGTAGCGTAATATAAAAGGAACAACTTGCAGGAACAGCTCAGGCAGCTCCTCGCCCTGATGAAGTGGACTGCAAGGTTCACGAAACGTTGACATTCCAAGAATGGACACGGAAGAAATCCGCGAAACGCATAATCTTTATATAGAAAGCAGCCGTGAAAGCCTCAAGAATATTATCAAAAATAATATTATTGTTATTAATTAAAATAATTTAATATCATGCCTTAAAGTATGATCCTATTTGAAAGCACAAATACATAACCTCAAATTCAACTTGCACTGATCTCCACTGATTTCAAAGACAGTGGAGCAAAAGTTGAACTTAGTGCAAGTTTTTTGTACCAGTTTTGTCAATGGAACATTAAGCACAACTGGTTTACATAGTGGAACAATACAATTACACTCAGTGTGCACCAGTTTTCTCAATGGAAAACGCTATAAGATCACAAAAATATCTACAATGTATTCAAAATAAATCTTATAAATGTTTACAAATATAAATATGTTATCGGCTTTCGAATCCTTCACCTCGGAATATATTCTATTTAATATGTAGTTTACGACACCTGTAGCGCGTTTCGCTATGGCTGCTTCCAAACAGGTGTGTTTTATCTGAGATAAAACATTAAGTGAAAACGAAATAATTGTCGTGAAGGAGAGAAGTGTAAAAACTCTTAAAGCGTGTAGTTTGAAGAGACGAAATCAAAATCACTAATGCTTCTTGGCAAACTTAACCACAGTGACAGTGCATGCTACACGCAAAAAACATTATATCAATGAAAAATTGATTTTAGTGGCTATTCGTCGATGAAGTGCGGCCCGATAGCCCTTGCCGTTAACGTCCAAGTCATCGGTCACGCGATCTACACCACTGTTCGATTTTAAAAAATATTGTAAAAATATATTATAATATATACTTTTTATGCAGTGAAGATATAAATAAAGATATTGTAAAAAACTATAAACAAGTACTGGTTTTTAAGATTAAGAATTCAGCTGTTAGAAACACTGTCTTGACAGCGGTAAAAAATCGCAACGATGAGTAGAGCCGAACGGTACTACAACGTATAGAATGCATTTCGGATCTAGTTGCAATGCATGCGAAATATTACAACGATTGCATGAAACATCTGTACAATTTTCAGGCTATTCAAAAAAGATCCAAAGGGCAACAAGGATAGAAGAAGCGATGGAATCAATTTATACTTATCTGAGTGAAAATTCTCATGAATATTAGTTCTCTTTAAATGAATTATTAGATCAAATTCAAGAAGTTTTTCGTCGGATTATTGTACAGTTAAATCGCACCTGTCACAGAAGTACGGTGATATTCTTTTTGTCGATGCAAAAGGTCAACCGACAATTGTATGCTTCCGCAATATAGGATATAAAATACTAATGGACACTTTGTATGAAGAAAAAAAACTAAGTAAGGTGAAGAAAGAGTGATTCGAGACGCAGCTGCAATTATTTTGGAGAATGTACGGTCGCAAGTCTACAACACATCAGAATATCCTTCCTCGGATGATTAAAAGACACTTTGATTCCAAAGTCGCTCCGAATTTTTTTTTCAAATGTAATTTTAAAAAATAAACACGCTTCTTTAGACAAGTGGAAAAAGAAATGCACTTTGTCGCATGCAGTCATATTTGTAAGATCTTTCTCGTTCTTTTATTTCGCCGTTACAAATTAGAGTCGGTGCATTTCTATATAAAAAATTTGGATGAAAATATCTCATAATGTTTGTCGGCATTGGATTTCTCATCACCGTATCATGAAATTGCGATGTTTCAAACATCTTGTGTTATATGTTCGCAAAAATCAATTAAGATTCCTTTTCTCAATTTGACAATGCTGATTTTAATATCAACACTCTTGATGGTAAAAACACCTTTCATGCAATAGGCGGTATCCAATGTGTAACTCCCCACTCCGCTATTCTTCATGATCAAAACATTCCTCGTCTTTCCAGAAGGTCTTCAGCAAAAATTGTAGGAGACTTTGGCTTCGTTCCGATTGAATGTTTTCAAAAGCCACATGATTCCATCCAGATGGATCTGAAAACTATTACTATTGCAAATCATGAGAACATCCGCCCTTTGACTCTTGAAGTATTACCTTCAGCTTTTGATTTTATTTGACTTGAAAAGTGAGCGAATTTTCCAGGAATAGCTTCATGGAATAGCTTTATGGAGCAGGCGACAGTTGACAAAACTTACGAACGATTAAAAATATTGTGGCTCCCATTTATAAACGCTCCTCCTTCTGACTATGACACTGTATACACATCTCTTTTTGCTGTCAAGAAATGTAAGGCTGTAAATCAAAATGCTTATTTTGTAACGTTCAATCAGCCACTTTACATTAAAGCTCACATCAAAAATATCGGCTCAGAATCTGATTTGAAAAATGTAATTGTGAGAAGGATTTCACCTATTGATGTTGTTTTTAGGATCTGTAGGATACGTAATGTTGAAGAGCGGACTGCAAAATCTTTTCAAAACCATTTACGCGAAAAGTGTAGAAAAAATGATGACGGGTATTCTCAGACAGTCCGAGCTTATCTCTTGACTCACCTGGCTTTAGCAAATGTTATCCTGGAATTGATTGATTTTACAGCTGAGGATTGTGAAACAATGGACAATATTCTTGGCAATTTAGAATAGAATTTATTACACTTCAGCATATTTACAGCTAAAAAGAGGACTTAAAGGGTTTACATAAATTCTTAATTCATTCATACATCCATACCATCGTCCGCAAGCTATCGCACATATATTATTATAAATTTTTGCTTATCCCTTTACTTTTCTACTCTTTTGGTTAAACTCTCTGACTTCGCTTCTTTACCTACATTATTTTATTTTATTTCTTTTCTTTATCCGTTTTTCTCTCTTAGTTATATCTATTTCTACTGTTATATGCTCTCGTTCAATATATACGTTATCTCTATATCACAGTCTTATCGTCTATTATTATTATCACATATTTATATCTTACTTATTTACTTCTTAGTTTACCTTACTTTCCTTTTCTTTCCATCCTTTCCTCTACCTATATTTCCTCCCTGTCCTCTTTTGATTCTTTCCTCATCTCCCTTTTCTTTTTGCTACCTCCCTCTCTTTCCATAATTTCCTTATTATTTCTCCTTTTACCTTATCTAACTCCTCATCATATAGTTTCCTTAAAATTTCTTCCTTATGTTTTCCTAATTTAGTAAATCTTTCTCTTATTTCCGGATATTCTGCATAGTGCCTTTACATTATCATAGTGCTTTATATTATCTTTTCCCTTACCATAGAATATACACTTTTTCCTATGCTCTTCTACCCAATATTTATTACCTTCCTCCCACACCTTAATTTGAACAAGGCTCTCATCTCTTCTCCTCTTGTTCCTTCCCCTAAGTTTTCTTTCCTTAAATACTCCGGATTCCTGCCATTTGTCTCTATTTCCTTATATCTCTCGTTGTATCTTGCCTTATGAATTTTACACCCTCCCACTGTCTTTGCACCTCTCTTAGCACTTCCCTTGCTTCTACACCCCATCCATTCTTACTGTAATACCTCATCCTGTCCGTATACATCCCCCCATCCATTCCTCTTCTTTTCTTCCCTTCTCGCGTTTATCAAATTTCCTACCCTTCCTAGCAATGATTTGAGCAATTTAGATAGATCTGTGATTCTAACAGCAGCCGATAACGCTTCATTTCAAATTGTTGCCAGAAAATTTCAAGAGGAATGTAGACACTAGAAAACTTGCCACTGCAAAACTGTGAATTCAGTACTTCCAGATGATGACTTTAGTTAAGTAGTTTTTATCGAAGCAGAGCGAATGGGCAATTGGCAATTTCATCTGGACACCATACAAAAAATGCTCCCTTATTTTCACGCCACTGATCATTTTCTGTATACAAAGTCGGCACATATATACAAGATATGTTGCTTTTGAAAGATAAAATAACGCCTAATAAATATGAAAAATTCACAACTAGGAATTTCACTATCCGGCGCACTAATAAGTTTTGATCAAGCATTCCCTCTGATATGACTATTGAACAAACCTTCACACGAACAATGAAAACTTATTCAAGACTGG
The DNA here is from genome assembly GCF_000204515.1 of Acromyrmex echinatior. The sequence goes on from NW_011626711.1 coordinate 150,813, forward strand.
AGGATTTACTCAAGACTTTGGAGGACTTACTCTCCATGTAAAAAAATATTACTGAGCACTACTAGTGTATTTTGAGGCACTACTGCACTACTTATAATATAGTAGTACTTTTCTACAAGAGTATGTGCGCGTTTCGGCAAGATACAAATTCAGGAAACTATGGAGTATGCATCACACAACCTATTAATAATATTTACAAAAAAAAGCACTTTCAGAGACTTCGATCCGACCTAATTGAACCCGAGAATAATTGATGGATTTCATTTACATATGCCTCTTTATAGAGATCGCGTCATTTTCTCCTTACGGAAATTGAGTCCATTTCGCGACGATACATGGCGTTTGCTTGGCAGAGTGTACGCTATAGGCGTACATATACTACAGACATCATTCGAATTTTACAAAAATTACATCGATTACATTAAACAACGGTGAAAACGCGGTAATTGTTTTTGATAGTTGTTCTGTCGAAGCTACAGAGAAAAATACAAAGAGAACAGAACGGCTGCGCCGATCAAGAAAAGAAGGTTTGCGGATATAATTTTCAATAAGATAATTGTGTGCGGCGGAAATTTCGCAACAGAAATTTTTGGTGAACGAAAGTATTGTAACAGAATTCGTTTAATCTCAATGCTCAAGAAGATGTTCAAAGAATCCAATTTTCTTGTGAAGCAAGCTACAGAAAATGCTGATCCTTTTGTGTCATTCGCACAGTCATCAAGACGTCCTCAAAATACAATGCTGTTATCGTCATAGATGAAGACATCGATTTTTGGTAGCACTAGCAATATCCCATCCAAACGTATATTTCCGGAAATCAGAAAAAAGGAAAAATTACTGAGATACTCTATTTACAGTTTCAAGTTCAGAGAAATATCAGCAGAAAACATACTATTCCTCCACACTTTAGTGGCTGCGTACATTACCTCTGTATTTTCAACACTGGAAAAATCAAATTCATCACCACTCTCAACAAGAACCTGTTCTTACACAGTACTGTGAAACTCTTCAAGGAAACCGACCTAAACCCTGCGATTATTGAAATGGCTGGAGAAAACTTTTTTGTTGCGTTATAGAGGTAGTCAAAATGACACATTAAATTCACTTCGCTATCTACTTTTTGTAAAATCGGTCACAAAAAGTAATTATAATCTGGCATCGTTACCATCAACAAAAAAAGCTGCGCGATATCATTCATTTTGAATGTACTATCAAGTTCAAGCTTGATACAATGTTCAAAAAAATTCCGCTGGAATAGGGGAAGTAAAGAAACAAACATGGACTTACACCAATAACAATTAGGAAGGATCCAGTCCTCAATCTTTGCTGAAATTAATATTATGTAAATGCAAGATCAGATGCGGTGCGGCTTGCGGTTACAAAAAAAATGGGATTAAAATGCTCGATTATCTGCAATGGACAAACGTGCGACAACGTGCTAGAGATTTTTAATGAGAATGAAGAACGAGGAAGAGTATATTGAAAATACCGAATATCAAATATCGATGTACGAAACATTGGAGAAATCCAACGATATTTATGATGTTGATATTAATGATGTTGATGTTGACAATACAGAAAAATTAGATATCTGTCAACCCAGACCATCGAAAAGATGCAAATTATATTAAGGATGAGTAAATACATAAATATTCAGATGTAATAAAACAATCTATGAAATTTTAAAAAAATTAAAAATGTTCTTTTTTTTTGAAAATTTTCTCCTCTATAACTTTAATAAGACCTATTTTGATCATAGGCGTGATGAGAAAGGAATAATTAAAAAAACGTTTTGATCGATTTTTTTCTATATTTTCTCAACTTTGTACTATAATAACTCGTAAACTTTTTGTCGTACAAAAAATGTTTCAGATAAAAGTTGTAGGAAATTTTCTCCTCAACAACTTTCGTAGGAAGTGACCTAATTTGACCGTAGAAGTAATAGAAAAGGAATTATTTAAAAAAAAATGTTCAATTCTTATCACTTTTTTTTCAAGATAGCTGCGTATTAGTTCTTGTCTCAAGGTCGTAAATTTGGATTTTTCATTAGGAGCCCGAACACTACAATATATATTCAAAAATCGCGAATCCTTTGAAAATTATTGGGGTCCGATGCTAGATTGATTAAGTATTATACAATATATATCTTTCAAATAAACCACATTGTCTTATTACATCCGCATACATTATTTCGCATTTATTTTTGATTGCATCTCACCTTTCCAGTCTGAATCACTTATTGCGCTCCGAATCGAAATTTCCGATGAGCTAAGTCCGCGCATAAAAGTTAAGTATTATAGTTATAAAAGAATTAAAGCTGCCATTACTTGCATTGTAATACGAAGACCTGCAATAAAAATATTTTTGAAAAATTTAAACTATTACTTGAGAATAATAAAAAGGTACGTAACGTAATCACTTAGGTTCTATTCAAGAAGCATGTATATTCTTAGCGCCTTTTTTTATTGGGAGTACAAATTAGTTCGGTCCGTTTTCTAAAAGATGACTGTTGTGAATGGTTCATAGTGACAGTTGATTTTGGCATTTTCAGAGAAGTTAAACATCTGCTAATAATATTCAGTTTATATCGCTTTGAGTTTCATACAAAAACCTTGATTTTTACTGTGTTTGAAATGTCGAATTTTGTGTTAACCAAGCAGCATTTGCGGGAGGTTTTAATTTTCTGCTTTAATTGAAAGAAAAGTGCAGCTAAAGCCCATCGAATGCTTGTCGAAGTTGGTGACACTGCTCCAACTGATAAATCATGTAGGGAATGGTTTCGACGTTTCAAGGATGGAGATTTCAACGTTGAAGACAAGCCTCGCTCTGGACAATCAAAAAAATTCGAAGACAAAGAATTAGAGGCATTACTCGAAGAAAATCAGAATCAAACGCAAGAGGAGCTTGCAGAATCATTGGGAGTAACTCAAGCCGTTTCTGCACGATTGAGAACCATGGGAATAATTGAAAAACAAGGAAATTGGGTACCTTATGAACTGAAACCGAGAGACGTTGAAAGGCGATTTTTCACTTGGGAACAGCTGATTCAAAGACAACAAAGAAAAAGTTTTTTACATCGGATTGTGACTGGAAATGAGAAGTGGATATTACGACAATCCCAAGAAGAAAAAATACTACGCTAAGTCCGGTCAATCGTTGTCATCGATCTCAACATCAACACCAAAGCCGAACATTCATGATTCGAAGATCATGCTCTGTATCTGGTGGGACCAAAAGGATGTTGTTTATTATGAGTTGCTGAAACCTAACGATTCCATTACGGGCGATCGGTATCGGCTACAATTAATTCGTTTGAGCCGTGCATTGTGAGAAAAACGACCGGAATACGAGCAAAGATATGATAAAGTTATTTTTCTTCATGACAACGCTCGGCCTCATGTCACAAAAGTCGTAAAAAATATTTTGAAACGCTTAAATGGGATGTTTTACCGCACCCGCCGTATTCTCCGGACATTGCTCCTTCTGATTACTGATTGTTCCGAAAGATGCAGCACGATTTGGCAAGTCACCGGTTCACTTCTCCAAAATTGAATCGCCTCCAAAGACGAGTCATTTTTTCGAGATGGAATTCGAAAATTGCCTGAGAGATGGGAAAAAGTAGTAGCCAGCGATGGATAATACTTTAATTAATCTGTTCATTCATTTTGTTTTGAAATAAATGCATTTTTGAACACAAAAAAACGGACCGAACTAATTTGTACTCTCAATAACTTTTTTAAAAAGGTACAAGGTCAATAAGTTCTTAGAAAATCTGTCAGAGGGCACTCGCAATGTCATATTACTTTTTGACAAGTAGCATCTTTCAGCTGATTACTGTCAAATTTTGAGCGGAATTCATCGCGTGGTTTCATTTCTGTAGATGATTAAAGCGAACAATCTTTGTATTTTTTGCAAAATAGAAAAAAAAACGAGTTTCGTGCAGTGATCAAACATCTACATATGAAAAGTTTAATGCCGAAAGAAATCAAAACCATTTGGATAATGTAACAGATCTGCACCAGCGTTTGCGACTGTATACAATTGGGTGAATGAATTTAAACGTGGTCATACATCCACACGTGATGTACCTCGTTCGGGACGTCCAATTTCTGTTACGCCAGAAATCATCGATAAAGTCCACGATATTGTTTTGACTGATTGAAAGTGCGCAAGCTTGTTGAGGCCACAGGCATATCACATGGTACAGTGATTTCAATTTTGCACGAACAATTGGATATGAAAAAGCTATCGGCAAGAGCGACTGGATGTCGCGTTTGCTCACTGTGGACCATAAGCGCGACCATGTAACGATTTCAAAACAATGTTTGAAGATGTTTCAACGTAATCCAGATGAATTTCTGCGTCGATTCATTACTGTGGACGAAACATGGATCCATTACTTCACATTCGAGACGAAGGAACAGTTAAAACAATGGACTTCACCGAGTGAACCAGCTCTGAAGAAGGCGAAGACCGTGAAGTCGGCCGGAAATATGATGGTCACAGTTTTTTGAGATGCACATGGTATAATTCATATCGATTATCTTTCGTCGAAGCAAACGATCAATGGCGATTACTACGCAGCCTTATTGGACTGTTTCAACAACATTTTAAAGAAAAAACGTTCCCATTTTGTCGAAGAAGAAAGTGCTCTTCCATCAAGACAATGCACGGGTTCACACGTGCCCGGCATCGATGGTCAAATTCAACGAATTCCGCTACGAATTGCTTCCCCAGCATATTCACCAGATTTAGCGACCCCCTGCGACTATTTCCTGTTTCCAAACCTGAAGAAATGGTTCGAAGGAAAGAGATTCATCACCAGAGAGCAGCTCATCGCCGAAACAGAGGCTTATTTTGAAGGACAAATCATATTATTCGGACGGCTTGAAAAAGTTGAAGAATCGTTGGATCAAATATATCGAGCTGAAAGGAGACTATATTGAGAAATAAAAATGAATCTTTCAAAAAAAATGTGTTTTACTATAATATTTTTCTAAAAACTTATTGACTTGCCCTCGTATTTTTTTATATACATAAATAATAATAAATAATACATAAAATATAATGAATAATACATAAAATATAGAATTTAATTTAGCGCCAGTTGTTATAATATTAAATTTTTTACACAAATAAAATATCATTAGGATTAAGTAACAAAGATAGTACCATTTAAGTTTTATTTTTAATATATATCTTGGTTAATTAAGACTACAGGTATATCATTTGGGTTTTAATTTTTAATTTGTTTTTTATAATAGTTTTTTTTGAGGAGTAACAATTTTTGATAGAGAATTAAAGTTGTCGTTACTTGGATTGGAATAAGTAAAGGTTTTTTGAATGAAACAACAGAATTTTTACTCACACAAATGTTCCGTACAAGCATATTTGTTTCAATAAAACAAATTGTAAAGAAATAGGAATACTGAATTCAAAGAAGCCTTTTTCTCTGTGTACTTTATCTTGCTGCATTTATTATATATTAATGGACAATCGAGCGCAACTTACTTTATTTGTCATAATAACTGAAAGATCGCCGTTATATTATTTTGTAGACACTTCACTTTTTTTTCTTTATATGCAATAATAATTACTCATAATTCAATTGACGATTGTCACATTACTGCGATTTTCGAGGTATTCTTTTAAGTCTTGAAAATTTAAATTTATTAAAAATTCAAAAAGAGGTGATGAACTGGAAGTTTTAGAAGTAATTAAATTAAGCAGATTACAAAGAAATATTGTGTGATAGCGCTGAGAGTCTAAGACTTGTATATATCGATTGTAACGATGGTAGCGAACGTAGTAAAATTTATACCAACGTTCATTTTTAAATAAGGCAGAATTTATCGTAATAACTGTGGTATGCATCTAATAGCGTACGGATAGTATGACTTTGTAAAATTGCATGTTATGTTTCATAAAATAATTAGCAAAACTTATTTATGCATGAATTATCTACAGCGGAAGTCAAAGTAATTCCTAGATGAGAGAGAATAAAGAAAGCGATACGATATGAAACGCAGACACAGAGAAAATGAAACTTGCAATATAATATAGCATCTCCAGGACGTTGTCTCGCAAGAAATATTTTTTATCGAGACGTCGCCTAAGATCTTCGAGATCTATCTTTAAAATTTCAAGAACGATGCACACTCTTCCGCTGTCATTCGCACTATTGACATACGCCGGATACTGGCGACCTGTTAACTTGACATCCATCAAATATTGGGCGTATACTGTTTATTCCGTTGCCATGAATTTTTTACTTCATTCGTTCACATTTTGCGGTTTAATCGACTGTTTTATAAGCGAAGATCTTAAGACGTTCATCGAGAAATTCTCGCTATTCCTATCAGTACTTGGCGTTAGCTGCAAAGTGACAAACCTGGCGATACGTCGACACGAGATTATCAATCTTACCGATATGTTGTTGGATAATATCTGCGTACCCCGAAACGCTCACGAATTGAATATTCAGCGACGCTTCGATCGCAATGCAAAGTACGTATGAAAATTAAACAATTAGCGAAGTATTTTATTTTTCATCAATATGTTATATTTTTACGATTCTGACAAATTTTGTAAACATTGATAATAATCCGATCGTGATTGAAACGTCTGTTAGCCAGCATGTTTTATTAAAATTCATAATAATTAAAAAAGACATCTTTACTCATCATCTATCAATTTTTCTATACGTTATATTTTTGGCTCATAACTCTTCTCTTTAACTCATTTTTAAATAATTAGCCTCAAAAACTTCAAAATTATAATATATTATCAAAATTATATTATAATATATTATTGTAATTAAAAGATTGAAAAAATATTTTATATTTCATGTAAAAAATTTGGAAGTATTTTATATTGTGTATTTCAAATCGAAAGATTGATAATATTTTGTATTTTTTCTTTTAAATACTCCAATGATTTTGCCCAGTCTTACCTCATACAGCAACAGCCCGAACTTATCGGCCAGGATATCTATCATGAAACATGTATGTTGGAATGAATTCCGATCAGAATTATTCCGTTTTTCATAGAAGACACGATAAAATTTTAGAAATATAATTGAAAAATAATTGAATAATTCCAATCGGAGATCGGAATCCATTTCGATTTGTTTCATAATAGGTGCTCTGATTTACCTAGGGAAAATCGATAAATTAATAATGTTGAAGGCGCGCACACTTTGTGAAAAAGTGCACATCGGAAAGGAACACTTTACATTGGCACTGAGACAAAATAATAAGAAAAATAAATAATTTAGGAGGTGGGAGAAATAAAGGCACAATTCTACTTAGTTCTTTTTGCGGAGATTAGCTCTTTTACATAATATTGATCGTAATGTAGAGAAGTAGTGTAACATGTAACTTCTTAAAAACATTGCATAAATTCATTTAATACTGTACCCATTTGTGTATAATAAAAAAGTAGCAAGTAGCATATTTTAATTTTTAAAATCAAGATTCATCATGTAATTAGGTCTTTGTTCCACCCAAATCCTCAATTGTTAATTTGTTTTATCTTTCTTTTTTTTCTCTTTAATTTAGAAATGCATTTTTCATGAATTATATCCCCATCGTGTTACATAACATCATATGATTGTTACATTTATATATACAAATATATATATTATAATATATGTATATATTTTACATACATATATATACATATATGTATATACATACATATTTACAAATATATACAGGATGTCCCGCAATTTTCGGCAAAGTGCTTTGGTACAGATAGCGGATTAAACTGACAAGAACAATTACGATAACTATGGCTCCTCAAAATAAAAGTTATTTTTGAAAACATTTTTAAAGAACACAGGAAGAATAGTAAAAAAATTCTATAATCAATATTTAATTTGATAATTCAATTTTATAATAACTTTTTGATCAATTTGATAATAACTTTTTAATAAACAATGATTATTGATTAAAATATTCTGGAGGTTATTCAGGACATTAACCTTGATAAAATTCTTGATAAGATCTTGTTAAGATTCTCACCCAATCCCTCCCTCCCCTACGGAGCGAACGACTTTCTATGTGAAACAACTTCCACCGCACCTCTTTCCTTGCTACGGGGTGCACGACTTTCCACGTGAAGCGACTCTCACCCCACCCCCCTTCCCCTGCTACGGAGCATACGACTTTTCACGCCAAGCGACAAATTTTTTTATGTGTAATTGTTAGTTATTTTGGTATCTTGTTAGTTATTTTGGTATCTTGGTTAGAAAATTTTTTTATTATTTTCTCATATTCCTCGCTAAAAATGCTTACAAAAACTTCATTTTCACTTTCATTTTGAGAGGCCATAGTTATCGTAATCGTGCCATAAGTAATCTAATAGGAGTTGTATTGTCTGGTTAATTACGTATGAACAACTCATTATATTGTATTTTCCCAATATTTTTCTAATATTTTTCCAGGATAATCACCATATGCTGCGAAATACTGAATGAGTCAGCTGCCTTTTTTTCGATTGCTCAATTTCAACATTTTGTCAACACTCGGACTTTACCGCTCTATGACTGGGTGCCCTATGATATCTCATCAACAACCATTTTTTGGGCAACTTTGTTGCACCAAACCATCATAATAATGATTTGCGCGAATACCAGTGTTGCCCACGAGACTCTCATTTCTGGTTTTATGATCCAAATTTGCGCCCAGTTAGATATACTCTGCCATCGAGCTCGCATACTGCCGGATTTGTTACAAGAGGCCCGAAAATGCAGCATTTCGAAAGAAGACTTCAAAATGCGAGAACGGCAACTAATTCGCGAAATTGTACATCATCATCGCTACGTGTATAGGTGAAAATAAAATTTATTCGCGCTTGAAGAAAAAGAAATATATGTACATATATAAGTGAATAAATAATTGTAATGGTGCAGATTTGCGGAACGCATCAATGCAGTATTCACGCTAATGATTTTCGTGCAATTCACCATAAGCTCGACAGTGCTCTGTCTTTGCATCTACCAAATGTTGACAACAAACTTACTAAGCGTCGAATTTGCGTATAGCTCGTCATATCTTGGTTCTATGCTTATACAGATTTATTTGTACTGCTGGTTCGGCAACGAAGTGACACTGAAGGTCAATTATTTAAATATTCTTAAACCTTTTAAAACGTTATCTTTTTCAAGGAATATTTAATTTACTTAAAGCCGGTTTTAGCAAACTTGCTTTTTAATCAGCTTCTTAAATACGTAGAGCACTGAAATCGGAAACGCCGTTTACGAGATGGATTGGCCGATGCTTCCAGTTGATTTAATGAAGACTCTTTTGATAATTATTACACGATCTGTGAAGCCAATTAAGATAACTAGCGGATACATAATTACTTTATCCAACGAATCTTTTATGAAGGTAAACGGGATGATATCAATAATGATACATTTAGCGATATTGAAAATATTTTTAATTACGGGCGCCGACTTGTCAATTTGTTATGAATGGAGTTGAATAACGTGACAGAAGAGGGGGCACAACAAAATTTTTACAATTACTTTCAAGATTTCTTTATAGACTTTCATATCAAGACTATAACAGAATGAACAATGAAATTCTTCTAATAATAAATTCTTATAAATATATTTAATTTGTTGAAACACGTAGAGAAAATGTTGAACTCTCCAAATATTGTTTTTTATAATGAATTCATCCATAAGTGCATCAATATCCAAAGTCTCTCAGCAATATCAGAATGCACATGCAATACAGTCACTAAATTCAACTTGCTGCATAGAATTAAAATACGTTTTCAATCTTTTCAAGATAGAAAAAACGCACAGTTATTATCAACATTAGTTTATTTAAAAAATAGTTCATATATGGAAATCCACATATGAACATAAAAAATTCTAATGAAATATACCACCCCCATAAAAGTCGGCGCTGTGATTATACTTTGATTCACCATACCATTATAATGTTTATTCTTTCAGATCATTAAAATATCTTACTCGGCGTACAATGTTTTGCAGGGATCTTAATATAAGCAAAAATAATTATCTCCTTGAAGAAATCAGGTGGACAAATAATTATTTCTACGTACATAGTTATTCTTTTAAAGTTAAATTACTATTAAATTTACTTCTAAATAATTATTTCAATAAAAACAATTAATTTTTTTATTATAAACATATAATTTTATTTTATAAAAAAAGGAATTAAAAAGAACTCACAAATGAAGATGCATAGACATTAAATAATGATTTTTTTATTTTATAGAGAATCTGCAGAGACTTACAGAAATAAGAATTATTAACTCTTATGTAACTCTTATGTAGCTCATACACAAAAAAAAAACGATGAAGAAAAAAGGATTCTTTTTGCTTCAATGTTGAATAACTCTTGAAAAAAAAATGGTACAGAGATCTATAAAAAAGCAAATTGAAGGTAAAGATTCATTCAATGGCCCGTTTTATTGCACACTAAGTTTTTATACAAATATTTTCAAATAGCAATAAGTGAAAAATCATCATAGCGAGATGTTTAAAAAAGCCTTCTAAAACTTGAAATCTTTACTTTCGAAATCGGACATTAATATTTCAATCTGACTGATCCCATATGGAGCTATACGGACACAAATGGATACCCATCAAATGTGAAAATTTTGTACAAATTTTACAAATGTCTATGGCGTAAAGTAAAGATCGCACAAAAATGCGATTTACAGCAATCGAAAGCTTGAATCTTTACCTTCATTTGCTTTTTTATAGATCTCTGTACGATTTTTTACGAGTTATTCAACATTGAAGCAAAAAGGATCTTTTTTTCTTCATCGGTTTTTTTTACGAGTGAGTGTACATAAAAGTTAATAATTCTTACTTCTACAAGTCTCTGCAGATCCTCTATAAAGAAATTAAAGAATCATTTAATATCTATAATGCATCCTCATTTGTGAGTTCTTTTTCATTCCTTTTTTTGTATAATCAATTTATGTGTTCATAATAAAAAAATTAATTATTTATTGAAGTAATTATGTAGAAGTAAATTTAATAGTAATTTAACTTTAAAAGAATAATTTAATTTGCATATTATTAATTTAAAATACCTTATTCAATGACGTATTGATTATTTCATTAATTTAATCATACAAAAGATAAAGTATCTTTTTCAAATTTTATTGAATTTTAATTATAACTTTATATTTGGGGGGGGGGGAAATACTTACTTCTATAATAAAATTTTACATACTAATAGAGATTATTTTACTAAGAAATTTAGTTTTTTCAATGAAAAAGTTGAAAATTTCATTTTCGATCACTCTGGATCGATCTATATAATATACTAGTCAAAATAAATGAAAAATTGTAAAAAAAAATCATAATTGTTGATTAAATAATTTTTTATTTAAACAGTAATAATCTTTAATTTTTTTGCTAAAATCAATTGTCTAAAATGATACAACGTAATGAAATAAACATATGAATTAATGCTTTACAATGTAATACTTCTTGTGTATTACAAGTATGTATTATAAACATTGTAAAAATAAGTATACTGCCTAATACAATATCAAATCGATTTATGTATGTAAATATATAACATTATTTCATAAGTAAATAGATTTAGACAAATCAGAAAAGAGTACACATACAAAAAAATACTATTATATAGAAGACACAGAAAACATCGAGGTCTTGTAAATATCTAAATGATATCTTTTTAAAGATATCTTTAATACATTCTAGAAAAGATATCTAGAAGTTATCTGAAAGATATCTATAAAGATTTTATTGACGTCTTAAAGAAGTCTTGAAAAATATCTTTAAAATATTTGTAATATTGTTACGTCATGAACTGTAACAAATTTAGATATTTTGCGTTTAGATATTTTTTGCGTTTATGAATTACTGTGTCAGCGATTTTTGTTATTATCTCATCACCAGAAATCAATATTACGAATTCTTATGTTAAGAATAGCTAATAGTCACGGATTGAATATTTTTACATTATATTTATGTGTCGCGTCGCTGCCGAGCGCGGAATGAGGAGGGAGGGAGGGGGGAGAGAGAGAGAGAGAGAGACACGCGGCGCGCGGACAGGACATAGGATTAAAAGAGTGGCGGAATATTTATTAGAGTAAGGGAGGTATAATTAAAGTGGAAGTAAGTCTCAGATCGAGCGGCAAACTATAAGACCAGCGTATCGCATGCTACAGGAGTTCTTTATGATAATTGATCTATTATAATTGATTTATAATTTTAAATGAATAATTATTGTTCTCTTGAAACGGAATTCGACATTGTTCTTTATCAATATAAGATATCATGAATTATTTGATTGAGCAATTTATGAATTATTTATTGAATTTGCCATTGGTGTTAATGCTTCAGCAAATAATTGTAATAACAAATGTCACAACAAATGTCAAATTGAGTAGATTTAGCAATAGAGTTGATTTAGCAAAGAAATTAATGATAAATCCGAGCAATTCAAGCCGTTTCATCATTTCATATTCTTCGGGAGGTGATGGAGGAATGGATTGAATGAAAGTTGAATATAACACTATATTAAAGTTTAAATTACTGAACTGGCTGACACACTGGTTATATTGAAAATGACGTGGATCCCTTGGTTAGTTATTCTACCGAAAATGTTTTAAACCGACGCGATTGGTTGAATAATTAGAAAAGAAGCATTAGAAAAGCAAAATTAGAAATTAATTGTAGAAGAAACAGATGGTAGTGAAAGGAAGAATTGAGCAATTTCTACGAGCGCGGTCAATTCCGAGAAGGGACAGACTAAGTAGCTCCTACAAACGCGGTTAGTCCGTAGGAAAGGTTCTATTCTACTTTTTCTTCTTCTTGTTCGATGTTAATTGGCCCTTGCCGCGGAGTAGCAGCAATTCCGACCAGGGTGAACCTAGTAGCTGAAACAAGTAACCAGGCGGGTGTGTCGCCTGGGAGGAGAGGAGAGAAACAAAGTTCTCCGCCCCTCCCTTAAAACAAAAACATGTTTATGGAAATCAGATACTGAGGTTTAAAGATTTGAGATATGCAGTAATTAAACGACACAAGGTAGAGGGAGGATTGTTAATCATACAATGAATATTAAGGGGATGAAATGGGAAGTGTTTTTTCAGGTAATCACGAAGTTTAGTCGATTTATGAATACAGAGTTTGCAATAAAAGAGAATATGATTAA
>NW_011626711.1:164043-196091 GCF_000204515.1 Acromyrmex echinatior
AATTATAATGGTTAGATCTAATTCTGGAAATGGTGACGATCTCCTCTCTTTTAAGATTTTTATGATAGAACCAGGGTTTAGCTGAGTTATTTCTATGAAAGTCATATAGCTGCCCTTTAAATGATGTGCAGTGATCTAAGTGTGCTTGAAATTTAGTGTTGAAAGATTGCTTGGAGACCATAAAAAATCTTGAAATGATATTTTAAATTTAGGCCGATGTCCACTAAGGGCGGCCTCATTGGCAAGGTGGTCTGCAGTCTTGTTACCGATTATATCTTTATGACCAGGAGTCCAAATAAAATTAATTTTGAAACCATATTGCGTTAAAAAGGACAGACGATCCTTAATATCTAATGTAATATGGTTCGCATTTCTAGAGTTGTGAGACGATGTAGCCTGAAGAGCACTTAAAGAGTCAGATGGAAGCCTCGTCACAATATCGATCTTCAATAAGATTAATCGCCTGAAGAATAGCCTAAGACTCGGCCGAGAAAATTGAAGTCTCCGGGGGAAGCTTGAACTTGAGTGCAACGTTAAGATCTGGTGAATAGATTGCGGAGCCCACGCGATTCTCGCTAACGGAGCCATCGGTGTAAATAATGGGACCGCGATTAGCGTACGTGGTTATAGTTTCTAGGAATCGGGCTTGGTATATTCGATTATTCGCCTTCTTAGGAACGTTGGTGAGGGAACTGTCAAATTGATGGACATAAGTATAGCTTTCATAACTGTGTTTATAAGCATAAAGCACGTTGGATCTGTGGATGATTTTAAGTGAGTATTTCTGTATTACATAGTACTTGAACGCGGGTACAGTAGCTAGGGCCCGCTGTCTTCTTGAGGGGGAGTATGCAGCCTGTTCCAAGTTTTCAAAACTGTATAACACTGGGGAGTTCTTCCTGCAGAAAGCCTTATAGATGAACTTCGAGGTCATATAGAAATCTAATGTTAAGAGGAGTTTCCTTTGCTTCGGCCATAATGACGCTAATAGGTGTAGATAGTCGGTATCCGAGAGCAAGACGCAGGTTTCTGTTGACTAACCGTTCCAGATGTAAAAATTCCGTCTTATTGCCCTTGAGCTTGAATACTTGACATCCGTATTCGATAGCAGAGCGAAATACAGCTCTGTAAAGGATGAGAAGTAAGCTTGGATGAGATCCCTATTTAGTGCCTGCGAGAACTGCTAGTATATTAGTATATAGAGTAAGATTGCGTCCCTTATTGACCAAAGTCTTTAGGTGCTCTTTGCCGCTCAACTTGGGGTCGAGGGTGAAGCCCAGAAAGATGGCAGATTGTACTCTAGGAATTTTTACATTCTGAATGTGTAGTTTAATGTCCGGATGTGACTGTCTCTTCCTTGTAAAGAGGGGTTTTTGAGGGGGAAACTTCGAAGCCCCTGTTTCTCAAGTAAGCATGTGTATTGTTTAGTGAAGATTGGACCGACGATCTAGTATCTTCAGCATTTTGGTTTGATGAGAAGATAACAACGTCATCCGCATATTGTAAGAAGAGAGTGTCCTCGTGTAGACATTTATTAATATCCGCACAGTAGAGATTGAAGAGCAAAGGACTAAGGATGGACCCTTGAGGGCTACCTTTTAAAGCAATGTATGAACCTTTAAGCTCGCCATCACAAATGAACATGATTTGTCTGTTGGAAAGAAGATTACTTATGAATTTAACAGTTTTGAGAGGGATCCCAAGACGTTGTAAATCTTCAATTAAAATGGAAGGAATCACATTGTCGAACGCTCCCTCGATGTCCAAAAATGCACATATAGTAAGGGCATTATTAATGAAGGCGCCTTGAATATAATTTGTCAGAGCAATAAGATTGTCAGAGCAGGCGCCCTAGGGGCGGAAGCCTGTTTGGTTAAGCGGCAGTATGGCTTTAAATTCATTAAACCACTTCAACCTCAGATAAATAATTTTTTCCAAATTCTTTAAGAGGCACGAGAGAAGAGAGATCGATCTGACACCTTTTCCATTTGATTTAGGTATAAGGACGACCATTGACTTATTCCAGTCCACAGGGAAAATTCCTTGACAAAAAAGATTGTTATAGATTTGTAATAGCACAGAGAGACTATCCGATGTTAAGTTCTTAATGATGTTATAGTCAATCTGGCCCCTGGAGCTAATCTAGTTTTGGCTGAATCAATAGCTAAGAGTAACTCCTTCATAGTAAAAGGATTGTCCAAGAATTTAGCGCTTTCGCACTGCGTGGGGATATTTTCTTCAAGAAGGATACACTCTGAGACGGTATCTCGAGGACTACAAGAGAGAGGACAGATTTTATTAATTGCATTTTTCTGTGCAGCCGACAGGCCAGATGACATAACAAAAGCTAAGCGTCGGTTTTTAAAAGCTTTGACCAACCTCCAAATTTTAGCAGACGGAGTATGAGCGTTAAAACTGTTGCATAGTTCCTTCCATTTCCTTCTCTTGGTTCTTCTGAGGACGCATCTACATGCCGAAGCAGTGCGCTTATAAGCGTTATAGTTTTCTGAACTTGACTGGCGGTTTCAGAGTCTCTTTGCCTCACGTCTGGCGTTAACCGCGGGCTGACATTCTTCGGTCCACCAAGGGGGGGGGAGAGACGTTTCTCAACCATCAGTTTTGATTTCGGAGTACGTGATCCAGGAGGGAACAGAGAGTTTAGAGTGCCTTTGAGCTCTTTTACAAAACTATTATATTGAGAGGTAGCATCATCTGTGGTTATTAAAATAGAGGTAAAGTCAATACAAGTTAACTTGTGAATAAAGACCTTCATTTGAAGAGAATTAATTTAATTTTATACTTGAATGTAGTTCTTAGGCAAGGGAGAATATTCAGGTTAATAACAACAGGAAAATGATCTCTAGAGATGGAGTCAAGTTCCGTATAACAGTTACTAAGAGTCAAGACAGGAGGCGTTACGACAATAAGATCGATAACTGATATTTGCGAGTCGGGAGGGATCAAAAGAGTAGGTTTATGATCGTTGCAGATAATAAGATTACGATCTTCGAGGAAGTTTAAAAGATATCTGCCAAGGGAATCAGTAACCGAACAGCCCCAAGCTATGTTATGCAAGTTGAAATCGCCTAGCAGGATGGCATGGGATTGATTCGCAACATAATCAAGCAGGCCCTCAATAACCGTAGGAGGAGTTCGTGACGACGGATATATATGTTAATAATGATGAAGGAGGGACCTTGAGTGTAAAGCTTGATACCGATGAGCTCGATTGAATGATGACCAAGATGAGTAAGGTCAAGAAGGTCGAAACGGAGAGATTTCTTATAGCAATAGCTACCCCGCGTTGGCCGGGGCGGCGGATGTCATCTCTAACAAAATTAAAGATGTTAGAATGTAAGTAAATATTTTCGGTGACCATAGTCTCTTGGAGACACCAGAGATCGTATATGTAATCATTAGTCTGAATTTCCGGAAGCTTCCCCCGTAAACTCCTACAATTCCAATTAGCGATAGAAACAGGCATGTTAGGAGATATAAGTAAAATTGAGTTATGAAAGTGAAAAGTGATTTAAAATAAAGTAACAGAAAAATTAGTAGTAATTGTAAGCGTGATCGTTAGAAAAAGCGGGAGGGTCAGCTTGATGATTATTACAATAAGTGGGTCATAGTCAATCGGCTGTAGAAGCGAGGGGGGTGCGGTTCTATGTATGAGCTTATATGTTTTAAAAATTGTTTAAGGAACACAGAGAACATGGCCACATCTATATGTCCAGCAGGAAGGGCATCATGTTCGTAATGATAGTTAATAATCTCGTGGATGATTAGCTCGATCATGATTGAGAAGGACGCCGTCTCTCGATATATTGGGAGATCTGCCATTCGGAGATATCAGATATTCTCTCCTGGCTTCTTCCAATAACTTAGAGTTATTATTAGTATTATTAGCATTACGAGGGGGAATGACTTGGATATTGGGGAGGTCCTGTATGAGTTTATAGTTATTTCGCGACGAAGAGAGGGAATTGTGGTCGGGAGACATCTGCTCTCTGACGTAGAGACTGAGGATGTTCGGATGAAGTGCGAGGAGTAGAACTTTTAGCAGAGACTTTGGCGTACGATAATCTAGAGATGTCTGCATTTTCTAGAGGGGAAAACTTATAACTGGCGAACGAATGAGGGGTGCTACCGTTCTTAGGTGGAAGTAAAGGGAAATTATGATAATCATCATCCGCAAAGTGAACACTACGGATACTATCTAAGTCAGCACTGGAAAGTAAATCGAGAGTCAGTAGACGATAACCTACTCCTAGCATCCACAAGAGAGAATATTTTCGATGGCTGCGATCGTCTGTACTTTTTTCTGTTTGATAAAGAGAGGGCAATTTGTCGACATAGTGATATGATGTCCAGAGCAATTGATATACTTGGGAAAGAGATTTTGCCTCTCACATGTCTCGTCCTCTCTGTGAGCATCCTTACCACACAGCCTGCATCTCGGTCGACTCTTACAAAACTTTCGGATGTGGCCAACCCTGAAGCAAGAAAAGCACGTTTGACTCTAGAGACAAAAGGTAAAATCTCGTGAGAATCGTAGAAAAGAAATACTTGCCTGGGGAGGATCTGCCAGCAAATTTAATGTTAACCGAGGTGGAAGGGGTGTATTCAACACCGTCTTCTTTAACAACGCGCCTGTTAAGTCTTTCAATTTCGGTTATGGGACAAGAAGACTTAAGATTTAATTTGAGTTCTTGATCCGTTCAGAGGTCGGAACGCCCCTTATTATACCTGAGCGTATTATCTTAAAAGTAGGAATAAAAATAGAGTACCCTGCCTTGATGAGGTCTAGGTTAGTCACAAGATTGTTAGCTGCTTCGTAAGTGCGCATTTCAACCGAAATTTTACCACGCGAGACCTTTTTCATAGATACTATGTACAACCTATGTACAACGAGTGCACAACCTTAGCGACTTGTCTCTTCATTAAAACTTCGAACGCGTTTTTGGTTATGCAATCGCTGCTCACCTGCAACAGTCCTCATTGACTCTTTTGGCCGTGCGATTCATTGTAACGTCCATCTGCTCGCGTGAATCGTTCGTCGCCCTGGCAAATATTTCCTTGGCGAAGGCATCAAAATGTACAACCGAAACACTAGTGAGGGTGACGCCATTCGCAGAAATCAGGGGAGGGGGAGAGGAGGGCCCGCCGGGATCCCCCGTCCCACCTCCCGTGGGAGGCACACTTATAGTTTTTCAAAATACCGCTAAAAGTATAGGCAAGGAGAGTTAGGAGCAAAAAGAGATAAAGAAAAGGGATAAAGAAGGAATGCGAGTCAAATAATGACTCAGAAAAGCACAGGACGCTCTGAAAAGAGCGGATGATGCAACACACGACGCGACACTAAACGCAGACACGTTCGCACCGGTCGAAAACACGCGCCAAACTCATTATAGTAACGCAAGTCTCCGTAGGGTAGGAAAGGTTCTATTCTATTCTTCGAGTCAGGTTGGTCCTCGACACTGATAATGGCGGCGACTAAAACCAGACCGGAGATCAGAGCCGAAAATCTGAAACAGCCAGAGGGAACTCCCTCTGGGGGGAAGTGAGGGGATTAAACCCCCCCTCATCCCGGATTCGCGGACAAAACACAATGAAAGTCACACTTTCAGATTCAACTCCAGGTAGGCATTAATCAGTCGAGAGTGGATCCTTCCACAAGGTGGAGGGAGGATCCTTCAGCACACAATGGATGTCGATAGGAAAGAATGGGAAGTGCTTTTTGAAGCTCGGAGTCTAGCAGATCTATCTATGCATTCAACGCAATAAAAAATAATATGATTAATTCTTTCCTGTAATACCTGCAGAAACATACGAACGAATCTGTTATGCCCTTTCGATGCAGGCTATGTACAAGGTTATAATGATTAGAGCATATTCTAGAAATAACAACAATTTCTTCCCTTTTAATCGATTTATTAAAAAAACCATGGTTTGAGCGAGTTTCTGAAGGAATCGTATAGTTGCCTCTTATAGAAAGAAGAGTGGTCTAGGTAAGCTTGGAGTTTAGTCTTCAACGAGTCATAAGATCAGGAGATCTTGATAAGACACTCTGAATTTGGGTCGACGACTGTGAAGAGCAGGTTCTCTTGTCAAGCTATCAGCTCTCTCGTTGTTAGGAATGCCCTTGTATTCCAGGATCCATACAAGGTTGATAGTGAATCCGTGACGAGTGAGTCTGCAGAGTTGATCCTTAAATGGATCTTCTAAACTAGGTAGTTAGAATCCTTACGTTGATGCGATGAGATGCTCGCAGCACGCTGAGCGAATCCGAAAATATAATGGCGGTGTCGCAGCATCGATCTTCAATGAGGAGGACAGCTTGAAGTATCGCCCAAGCCTCCGCTGAAAAGACAGACGTTTCCGGGGGGAGTTTGTCTTTAATATAGTAGTTAAGTTCCTTAGAATAGACGCTGGCTTCATTTTCGGATTTAGAACCGTCAGTAAATATCAGCAGGCCTTTTGAGTTTTGAGATGTATGTAGAGGAAAGTTCCCGAAAGCGAGTCTGACCTTGTTATTAGCGTGTTTAGATAGAGATGTCATAGAATCATCAAGTTGATGTACATAGGTAAAACTTTCTAGGCTATAATTAAAGGCTAGAGGGTGATTTGAGTTTCGAACAATTTTGAGAGCAAACTTTTGAATGATGTAGTGCTTAAGAATAACATCGAGGAAAGGGGATGAGCTAAGCAGCTCCTACGAGCGCGATTAGCGAGAGGTGAGAAGAAGGGAATGTAAGAAATGGATAATCATACTCCGCAACTGATGCGTTACTGAGCCACTTGTACTATTCGGCGCTACTCTTAAACTCGTTGCCATCTCGATGCACTCGATACTCCTTAACGACGGCTGTTTAAAAAGACAGACACGCTGTCGACTTTTGTTCCGATCATTGAAATAATAAGATCGTTGAATTGATTTGTCCATATTTTTATTGAATTAAACCAGTTTTATTTGATAAACCTTTGTCCATCTAATTTAAAATAATTAGAAGAAAGCTATTCGTTTCCCTCCAAAAGAAGTCCTACTGAAAACGCTCGTAAATCAAGGGATCTTTCAGCAAATTTTTCAGCGGATCTTTCAGGCTCAGCTTTCAAAGCTGAGCAGCTCCTACAAGCACAGTCAGCCCGAAGGGTATAGGAAAGGGGAAACTTGAAAGAAATTAACATATGCGTATTTTCTTCTTTTCTTTTAAAATTACGATATATTGAGAGATATTCTGCCAGCGTTTCGGTTTGATCAGCATCGCTGAAAAATGACTGCAGACTCGATTTTTATAAGCCCCCGTTTATATAGGCGCCAGTTGGTGATGCTTGCGAGTTGGGAGGAAGAGGGAGCTCGAATTTCCCGGAATTGGTAATACGCGCTGAATTTGGAAAATTATTTTTCATATGAAAATATTAATCACATCTGGTTGAAATTCGACACGATTGCCATGAATTCAATTCAACTGAAAGATCAAATTAGTTTCGCGTTAATTGATGAAATTTTAAAGTAATTAACAAATTAAATTGTGGGCCTTTCTCCGTGGTCCGCGCTGCTCCTTCCTCGATTAGTCGGCGCTCGCACGCGATAAATTCGTTTACTTATGTTTCAGGCGGTCACAATGGCCAAAAGATAGTAAATCAAACAAAAAATGTATTAAACTTAACGCGAGATTTCGAAATTAACAGTATTCTCGGCCAGAGCGGCTGAAATTCCACTAAGGATTCGGAGTAACGAGCGACACGCGCGTCGCGGGCCGTGGTACGCGATAGCTTATTCTTATTCTGAGAGATTAGGCGTCAAAGTGTTTCGATCGGATTAATTTTTCTTAAATCTCGTGCAGAATGATAATGACATGACAATCTCAACATATGGAACGATTCCTTAACTCCGCATGGAGTTATTCTGCCTAGAATTCCGCAATACATCGGTACGCGGCACGCGCCCCCTCACACGACATATATGTCATGCGATGTCGATATGATAGAATCATACCACACCGAATAAGTTTCTCGCTAGGAATATCCGCAATTAATTAATAGAAATACTTTAGATAGATGATGTGAGATTAAATAACGAAAAATAATTCAGCGCGAAATGAAGACAAAAAAAAGAAAATCATATTTTTACGGAGAGCAGGACGTAACACCATGTTAAAGATTAAAAAGCGATTGAGGTTAAATTTTTTTTTAATTAAATGTTTAATTTGCATTCGCTAAAAAATTTGATGACTATTTCGATTTCCCTGGGTTTCATTCTTTTTAATTTCTCTAAAATCAACAAGGATTCTAATTCTTAGGATTTTAACTTCTTAAATTTCTCGATCTTTTTCGTGATGTATTATACTTATCACATTCCCATAGGATGTGGTTTTCTTTCTCAACGAGCCTACATGAACACAAATCACTATCACATATTCTGAATCTATGAAGATTGGACTTTAGCGAGTTGTGTGAGATGATTAATTGTGACAATCGCTTTTCTATCTAGATGGTTGAAGAACCAAAGTTTAAGCAACGGACGATAATAGTTCTTAAAATAAAAAGTGCCTTTATTAAAGGCACTTGCTCTATGATTCAAGAATTTTTCGTTATCTTTTATACATTTATCTCTAAAAATACAAACTAAATCAGAGTGAGGGACCTCTACTTCAAGTAATGAGCGGTTTTCTTGGCTAATTCGTTCGCATTGTCGTCACTTTTGATATTATTATGAGTCGGAATCCAAACCAGCTCTATATTTTTATTTTTTTCCTTACAATCGAATAAAAGTTGATTTATTTCTTAGATTAAGTATGATTGGTGTTTGAATTTCTTCACATTTGGGAGAGAACTAGGCACACTTTTAGAAAATTTAAAAGTCATTTAAATGTATATAAAATACAACAAAAGGTGAGACTGCCATCTAGTGGTGAAGTGCCCGACTAAAATCAATCGTAGAAATGGAGGAACAGAGGCCCGATTTCACAATTCGCGATTAAGTCTTTAATCAATATTCAATTTATTTTTTTCTTTCCAATTCTAGAATTGAAAAGAATCAAGGATTAAGTTCAATCTCGGTTAAAGACTTAACCGCAAATTGTGAAACCGGGATATAATCCTTTCAATATTAGAATTTAAAATAAAAATTAAATGATATTTATAAACTTAACTTAATGAAGGAAAAGAAATTAATAATATTTATAAGATAAATTTATTACAAATTAGAATTTATAATACGCAAACAAATATAAATTAGAAAGCGTTTTCACAATATCAAAAAATTTCGATATAAAATTCCATAATACATAAAATAAACACAGTATAAAATATACACAGATCTGCAATAGTACGTTTAAATAAATTTAAAAATAAAATAACAAGAAATAAAATAAAAAGTACGAAGAATTAATACGAAAAATATTTTTTTGCTTTAAACATAGTAAAAATTTTGATTCAAGCTCTTAATCTGCACATCACAATAAGGAGGTGACTAATAGAAATGTCTTTTATCACAATGCCAGAATTGATAATTTCTCTGGTAACGATGTTACTCTCTTTATTAGGCTCTTCCTAATTACTCAACTTGCAACTCTAACCCCAATTCTCCATTCACTTTTAATCAAATCTGCAATAACCTCTTTTCTTTTCTTTCTTCCTTCTTGAATAATTCTTTGCCAAGAGATGTTGAATTTAATAAGATCTTCGCGATCCTTAAATTTCTTTTACAAAATACTAATTTATTGATTTGTTTTGCAATATTCCTGATCTTTCTCCTAACTTTTATCTCAAATCTCCTTTCCTCTTCTTTGTTGAAAAATAATCTTTCTAATACTAGTAATGATTAATTTATTCAATTTTTTTAATCAGTCTCCGATTTACAATGGAATTGCAGGGTTTTCCGTAATAAACTTTCTTTTATTTCAGATCTTTCACACATTGATATCTTTTGCATTTAGGAATTATTGTTATTTCTTCATATATTTATCAATCTTCCGGATTTAATATTTTCAAGAAGGATATTTTAAATTTGAACCAAAGAGGTATTTGCATGTATATCTTGCATGCAGACTCTTGTATATCAAAATCTTGTTTTTGAATCCTTAGACACTTCCCTAATTTCTCATCTCTCTGTTGAAATATAGGATAAAATCCGTACCAATTTGAAGCCTGCTTATTTAATATTTATATATATATATATATATATATATATATATATATAGATAGCATCCAAATCAGAATACTTTTTCAAATATTTTTAGAAAGCTAGTTAACCTATTCGATAAAAACTTTCTTGTTCTTCTTGTAGGTGATTTTAATCATTAGGCTGTGGAACAATCTGGGCTCGCTCTTGGCCAGGATTGTTGAGGATTTTGACTTCATCCTTATGATGATTCTGCCATTTTTCTTTCATCATCAGGATGTAACTTGTCAATTATCGATTTAACTATTGCCTCTCCTAGTTTGGCTTTATTGAGCTCTTCTTACTTATGATGATTCAGATAGGAGCGATCATTTTCCTGTTGTTAATAAAATTGTTGGTAAAACTAAATTTGGTCTCAAATTTACATATAGATTTCATCTCAACAAATCTGAACTTGATAATCTCGAGTGTCGTTTTTTTTTATATAACTAATTTTTCTTCAGATATTAATCCTCTCGACAATCCTTATAAAGCTTATGATGAGTTCAATCGTCTCAGGAATTGTATCGAGTCTATTGCTTCCTCCTAGCTAAACCTCCTAGAAATATTCCAAAAGGTAAATTTTCGTCTTTACTTTCTTGGTGGAACAATAGATGTCAGGCTACTGTTTCTGAAAGGAAAAAATTTTGTAATTTCATTCTAAAACCTCAACCATTCAACTATAGCGCTTAGTCAAACTGTTTAAAAATAGAAATCTTTCGTTAATTCCTTCCTTTTCTTCTAATCTTTAGCTGAAGACGAAACTATTAAAAAATTATGTCCTTCTTCTTGTTTGCATCCTGTCTTTCTTTCACTCTGTGATATGTTTCTGAAGATGCTCTTGACTTAAATTTGTGTACTTTCCTTGATTCTTGTTTTTCCCTTGACGCATTCGTAATGCTCTAAAATCTTTAAGAAAGACTGTCACTCCTGGTCTAGATCAAATTGATAATCAGATTATTTCTTCGCTACCTATTAACTTTATTGAAAAGCTCGTAGATATATTCAATAGCTTTTTGATTCAGAGTGCCTTTCCTGATTCCTGGAAAGAATCCCTTGTTATTTTGATTCCCAAAGCTGACAACAGAGAAGTTAGATCAATCTCTCTTCTCTCTTGTCTATTTAAATTGATGGAAAAAGTTACATATGATAGCTTTAAATGGTTCATTGAATCTAGATCAATTATTCCTAACTTTCAATTTAATTTTAAACCTTTCAGATCTTGCACCGATAATGTAGTTACCCTAACCAATTATATTATGCTGGCTTTCTGAACGGTCAAGTTACCATTTGTGCATTTTTAAATATTAAAGGCGCTTTTGATAATGTTTTGCCAGTTGTTCTTATTCAAGATCTTAAAAATATCGATGTTCTTGCAAAAACTAGGAAATTTATTCAAAACCGGATAATGGTTTCATATTCTTTGTTAAAGAAGATAAACTTTTTGATTCCTTTTTAATTTATAAAGGTATCCTCTTCAAGGAAGGTTCTATTCTTAGCCCTTTACTATTTAATATCTTTCTAAAAGATATTGATAGCTGCTTAAATGATGAATTCTCACATCTTTATGTATGCGGATGATTTGATTGCCTTCAATTTTGACGTTCATCTCGATCTCTCATATGTTCAAGATACTGTTAAAAATTTTTTATTCATCTTCGAAATAAGAGCTTGGATTTACGAGGACAAGTCAATAAGTTTTTAGAAAAACATAGTAAAACACATTTTTTTTAATAATAAAAAATTAAAAACATTTTTATTTCTCAATATAGTCTCCTTTCAGCTCGATATATTTGATCCAACGATTCTTCAACTTTTTCAAGCAGTCCGAATAATATGATTTATTCAATCCTTCAAAATAAGCCTCTGTTTCGGCGATGAATTGCTCTCTAGTGGTGAATCTCTTTCCTTCGAACCATTTCTTCAGGATTGGAAACAGGAAATAGTCGCAAGGGTTCGCTAAATCTGGTGAATATGCTGGAGAAGCAATTCGTAGCGGAATTCGTTGAATTTGGCCATCAATACCGGGCACGTGTGAACCCGTGCATTGTTTTGATGGAAGAGCACTTTCTTCTTCGAAAATGGGGACGTTTTTTCTTTAAAATGTTGTTGAAACGGTCCAATAAGACTGCGTAGTAATCGCCATTGATCGTTTGCTTCGACGAAAGTAATCGATATGAATTATACCGTGTGCAAAAAACTGTGGCCATCATCTTTCCGGCCGACTTCACGGTCTTCGCCTTCTTCAGAGCTGGTTCACTCGGTGAAGTCCATTGTTTTAACTGTTCCTTCGTCTCGAATGTGAAGTAATGGATCCATGTTTCGTTCACAGTAATGAATCGACGCAGAAATTCATCTGGATTACGTTGAAACAGCTTCAAACATTGTTTTGAAATCGTTACACGGTCGCGCTTATGATCCACAGTGAGCAAACGCGACATCCAGCCACTCTTGCCGATAGCTTTTTCATACCCAATTGTTCATGCAAAATTGAAATCACTGTACCATGTGATATGCCTGTGGCCTCAACAAGCTTGCGCACTTTCGATCAGTCAAAACAATATCGTGGACTTTATCGATGATTTCTGGCGTAACAGAAATTGGACGTCCCGAGGTACATCACGTGTGGATGTATGACCACGTTTAAATTCATTCACTCAATTGTATACAGTCGCAAACGCTGGTGCAGATGTGTTATGAACATTATCCAAATGACTTTAATTTCTTTCGGCATTAAACTTTTCATATGTAGATGTTTGATCACTGCACGAAACTCGTTTTTTTTTATGATTTGCAAAAAATACAAAGGTTGTTCGCTTTAATCGTCTACAGAAATGAAACCACGCAATAAATTCCGCTCAAAATTTGACAGTAATCAGCTGAAAGATGCTACTTGTCAAAAAGTAGTGTGACATGACATTGCGAGTGCCCTCTGACAGATTTTCTAAGAACTTATTGATTTAGCTCCTCGTAGCTCCTGATAAATCAAATTGTATTATCTTTAATCGCAAGAATTCCCCTTTATCAACTCCTGATTTTTTAATTGACGGTCAAATTGTTCCTAGAAATTACTCTCATAAATTTTTAAGCATCTGGCTTGATGAAAAAATGATTGATAAAGATCATATTAAATATTTAATTAAAAAAGGAAATGCCATGGTTAACGTTATCTCCTTATCCGGTTTGGTGGGGCTCTCACTCTCAAGCCTTACTTTCTATATATAGAGCTGTATTTAGAGGCTTTATTGAATATGGCTCTCAACTTAAAAGAAATCACACGCTTTTTCACAAACTTGATAAATTATAATATGATATAGAGTGATCAAAACTGCTATGGGTTATAGAATCTCCACTTCAATTAATGTACTTCTTGCGAAGGCCAAAGAAACTCTCCTTAAATTTAGATTTCAACTTCTTACCTCTAAATTTACAAATGTTTTTCCGAAAGATTCAATCCAATTAATTATAACTTTTCTTTTCTAGAAGATTCTACTCGAGGTCGTGCTAAGAAGATCAAAGCTTTAAATATTATTCCTTCCTTTAGAACGTATATTCTACAAAAATATTCTAAAAATCTTATTAGGCGTTCGGTTTGCCTCCCGACTTTTGAATATGACTTCCACTCCTCTCTTTCTTTCGTCGTAATTTGATCTCTTTGGGTAAAGATTTTCCCTCTGAAATTATTAAAGCTGAGTTCAATACTCTTCGGGAAGAGCTGCTTTGCAATAAATGTATTTTATTTTATGGATGGTTCCAAAGTTGATAATACATCTGCAGTCGGAGCGTGTATTTATTCGTCAGATTTTAATCTCAGTCTAATGCATCGCCTTCTCTCTCAAGCATTTGTTTTCACCGCATGGACCATCCTTCCAGCCATTTTATCACCAAGGATGTTCCATAAAATAAATTTGTTCGAATTCTGTTTTAGAAGCTATTGCTTCGCCTAATAAGCACTCTTAATACCAATTATCTAATCTAGCAAATCATAAGTGAAGGTGCTTCGTACAATAATTTACACCGCCAATTGTCATATCACGAAAAGTGTAGAACGAGAATTTCCAGATTCTAATTTAACAAATTTACGTATCATTAATATCTTCTAATCGAAATGTGTGAGAATAGAATCGTTACCTGTTTTAAAGAAAAAACATAATGATGAATCTCAAGTACATCCTTTGCACAGATGGAAATTTGTCGTTACATTGTGTGTTATTATATTATTTGTCATATTATATATGTTACCATTATTTATATGTATAAGTCAAAAGTTTAAAAAGTTCTAGAATTATTTATTAAGCGTGAGAGAGATCTTTCTTGAGAAGAGGCAGATAAATATTATTTTAACAGCAACATGAAATCCTGATTTCATAGCCTCTCAAGAGAGAAGAAATTGTCCTTATTAACAGAATTTGTTCCAATATCGTTACAATTTAATTTACAGTCTGCACCGAAAAAATTTTGTCAACTCCAGTTCCTGTCCTTGTGGTGATCCAAGACAAGATATTAATCATGTTATTTTTTATTGTTCGCTGTTTACTCCTAAATCAAGCCCTTTAACATCTTTTTTTAGAAAAAAATTTCCCTTCTGCTCTCAATTATTTGTATTTTATCTTAAAACGCTCTCCCGCTCTTCTTTGTCGTCTTTTCTTATCTTACTTTAAATCGACCTTTCCCCGTAAATCTTTGACACAAGTTCTTTTCTCCATTGATATGTATTTGCACGAATTTTTTTAATTACTAGCCTTAGCGCTGATATCTTAGAGTCCTCTGGTAGCTGCTTTGTTTTTGGCCGAATCTATTTCATTGAAGGAGTAATGGCCACCTTATCAAGAAGAAGAATCAAATTCGACGTTGATCCGACATCGATTCCATTGTCATTTTTCATTGGATTGGAGAAAGAAGGACAACGCATAAGAGATAGTAAGTATAAATAAAATGATATTTTTATACATGGTAAGTATAGTGCGCCCGGCTACTGACCTCGCGTAACATTATCCCGACGCCATCATCCCCCCTCCCTCCCACAAGACCCTTCTCCCGCCCCCTTGGAGCTCCCGAATTAGAATCCGCCCATCTTTACTACTAATAAACACACATATTTATGACGCAATAATATTTTATATATTGTCACAAAACTACATAATTATCATTCACATAGAATATGAATAATCAAATATATGATAACAAAGTGATTTTAAATTTAAATATAAATATATATGCATTATAATTATATAATAAAATCATACAGTAAATGTATGCATCTAAATGTTTTTAATAATAAAGTTAATATATATTATAAATTAATCATTTAAATAGTCAAACTTTCGACATGAGTTCGTCATTTTTAAAGTATTTTTTTATTTTTGTGGAAACCATTAGTAAGAAAGAAAATAACTTATTCCTTGATTGTACATTTATTAATTACGCAACGTTTTCACACATATTTTCTCGTAGACTTTTGCCATCTATGTTATATTTACACTGAACACAATCCATACATAATGTTATTAATGTAATAATTATATAATGTATTATCAATCATATTTGATAATACGTAATCACACTTTAATTAAACAATATTACTTTCATTGATTTCTTTTGGTACCTTACATAAAAAATATTAGGTGTACAAATAAGTTTCCGCCGTTTTTATCAAAAATTAAGCATTTATTGTGAAAGAACGATACATAATGTTTTATTGATGTAAGTCAAAATGTAAGTGCAAGTTCTTTTTGCGTTTGGCACGAATCTTCATTCAATAATGCTTCCAATTCCGCGTCTTCGTACACTTTTGGTCTTCCGCTACGTTCTTTGTCTCGACGTCAAATTCACCGTTCTTAAATTTTTGAAACCATTCACGACAATTTCTCTCACTTAAGGCACTAAAGCCTTAAGGCTCACTAAAGCCTCACCATATGCTTCTACAAGCAATCGATGAGCCTCAGCTGCAGATTTCTTCAAATTAAAGAAGTAAATCAAAAGTTCCCGCAAATGACGCTTATTCGGCTCAAAACTCGGCATTTTCGCACAAAAAAAAATATTGGGTCATCTAAAAAGTATCCGCGGTTTTTGTCACTAGATATATGACCATCAACACACATCTAGTGACAAAAACCGCGGATACTTTTTAGATGACCCAATATATGATGCTGATACAAAATCGCTAGTATTTCAAGGTTATGTTGTTGACAGATGTCCAACCTTACGATATAATGTTTTACATCAGACAATTTTAACCATAGCTTGCTAGTGGCGCTGTCTTTTGTCAAACGGCGGAAACTTATTTGTACACCTAATAACATAAAAATTTCTTTAAAAATTGTGTGGCATAAACGTTGCAAGTCTCCAATTGCTATTTCACAGAATCACAGCAATTATTGCTTCTCAGCAACGGAACACAGTCATACATTGTGTGACACAGTAATACACAATTGACTTGTAACTAAAATGTTGTTACCTTTTTTATTTTACTGCCAAAATGTAATAAAGAAAAAGGTCTATATCTTACCTAAGTCCGAATATATTTAAATACAATCTCTTTTATCGAAGTATCATTCCCAGAAAAGTAAGTGGCAATGAAATAGGGTAACTTCGATATATACCACATCTAACAAAAACATAGTAAATATTTACCTTTTTGCCTTAAACATAGTAAATAATACTTACTTTGTTAAAAATAAGTATTTCGAATTTTTATTATTTTTTTATAATAGTAAACAATACAAAGTTTTTACTGGTATAGTTCATTTACTTTAAACATAAAAAATATTTAATTTATTAAGTATTACTTACTAAGTTTAAGATAAATGAATGACTATAGCAGTAAAAACTTTGTACTATCTACTACTATTAAACAAATAGTAAATATATCGTATGAAAAAAATATTTAAAAATATTAAAAATCCAAAATACTTATTTTTCGATCATTAGAACTTTTTGAAACCCTTACATTTTTGCTGCGTGAGATGTACAACTTATGAAAAATTTATAAATAATGCTTAGAAATAAAACATAAAATGACACAATCACTTATAAAATATATTTATAAAGTTTTATTAAAGAATAAGAATGATAAATATATACATATATACAGAGGTAATAGATAATTATAATTTTTTATAAGTGTTATAATATGAGGTATATGTTTCATGTAATTTATTCCATTTAGGCCCAATTGCATCAATGCATTGCGTCACTTTGACTTTAAGCGAGACTTAAAACTCTATCTCGTTTTAAAGCCAAAAAGAGACAGAGGCAGAAAGAGTTTTAAACTTCACTTAAAATCAAAGTAACGTTGGTACAATCGAGCCTTAATGCATTGAATTCAATCTGCGCACTTTATATAATGGATATAAGTCTCGCTAAAAATGCCGTATATCCTCCCTTCCTCTTAAACAGATGGAATATACAAGACATCAACTGAACAAAGAATATAAGAGCTGAGCATTTGTGTTTTGCTATATTCCATTCTTTACCTTTACACTTTATTACAACTTTTACACTTATGTATCATCAAATACCATTGAGCCTTTTGCAATCTCTACAATCATTTTATGTGAGTTATGATATATGATTGCGCTACATTGACAAATCGATTCAACTGACAGCAATTAATATTAACAGTAGAAAACTGAAATCATAACATAATAATGTAACATAAAGACACGATATTAATATAACGGAATGGTTGCTTGCAAATTATCCCCCACTCCTTATAACT
This sequence comes from Acromyrmex echinatior, assembly GCF_000204515.1. Next base: position 181,926 of record NW_011626711.1, read on the forward strand.
TTTTTCTAGCTTCTGCGGCATAAATCTCAGCGCGGCGCAAATATCTGGAGACACTGGTACTGTCTCGACGCTAAACATGACGCGAGACACTGCCTCTTTTACGCGAGCCGGCGAGTTGCGCCAGATCGAGTCGGAGTTACCTTATAAAAATTTGGTATTTCGTGAAGTATATAATAGGGAGTTTTTACAATAACATGAATTCAGATACAGTGAATGTTAAAATCATGTTATCCTTTTCTTAATTAGTTGTTAAGAAGATAACTTGACTTTAGCGTTCATCATATCTGGATAAACGATATTGCAAGAACTCCCTAATGATGATGCAATGGAACACATTTTAACTGTGTACATTTGTGTCGATTTGTATTATAGTTGGAAAGCACGGAATCGTACAGTGTTACACAGTAGCGCCTGTGTACGTTGCTGAAAAGCAGTCGAAGTAGCTTATATGTAAGCAAATGCATTTTATACAAAATATATCTCAAATGGAAAACAGTATTAAAGTCTACATTTAATATATCTATTCCATTTTTGTAAAACGCTATAGCGAAAAACATAGGTAAAATCGAAATTGTTTCAGATATATCTATAAAGTATCATCGTGAAAAGAGTACAGTATGAATCTCAAATAGAGAAGTAGAAAAATATATGTTACAAGAAAAGTGATCAGGTTTCAAAGATCCTAGACTAGAACGCTGAAGTTACAATATACATAGCCTTGCCTTCTAAAGTTGTGCCTTCTGTCGATTAGAAAAATATCACAATTCTGTCATTCAATATACCGTCTCTAATACCGTAACTCTACAGCAAAAAGATAAAACAAAACTCGACTAAAGTATAAAACAATTGTGATACCTTTATATATATAAATATAATATTTTCTTTATTTCTGTAACTTTTTCCAAATCCTCTATTTGTAAAAAGAATAAAAAAATTTTGTTAAAGAAACTCTCGAGTTTAAATTACGAACAATATAAAAAAGAATAGAAAGTAATCATTATTAATGCAATCCTATCAACAATAACTATCACATTATACGGCATCATAAGCATGTCACAACTCAAAATTAATAAATTATCTTTTAAAACATTAATTTATTAATAATCATATGAACATCATAAAACAATTAAAGGGTTTCCCACGAGAACTAAATAAATTCATTTTTCATCAAATCATTTTTTTATCTTCGTTATGGCATTAAATCGTTCTCTACAGTAGTATCACATCGTAAACAATTTTATTTCAGCAAGAAAAATTGAAATATAAAACGAAGAATTTAAGAGTTTAACATTTAAAAAATGTTTTCATGACATTTTCATAAATGTTTTCGTTAAGAGCAATTTATAAAATTTTGTAAATAAGAACAAGGAAATTATTACTTTACATTTTCAATATTTTTTTGTTCATTTTTATCAGAGCTGGGCAAAATACATCAGCAAAATATTTAAAATATAAAATACAAAATATTGGCAATCTTAGTATTTGAATTACAAAATACAAAATACTTTCAATCTTTCAATTTTGAAATATAAAATACAAAATACTTTCAAAATTTGTATTACAAATACAAAATACTTTTTTTAAATACAAAATATAAAATATTTCAAAATTTTTTGTTTTAAATACAAAATACTTTTTTTGAGTGTATTTCAAATACAACATACGTTCAAAATTTGTATTTCAAATACAAAATTTTTTTTTTAATACAAAATACAAAATATTTTCAAATTTTTTATTTTAAATACAAATAAAAAATACTTTTTAATACAGTATAACTTTCAAATTTTTTTGCTTGCCCGGCACTTTCTCAATTAGTCATGACTGTGACATCAACGTTTTTCTCTGTCAAAACCCTTCAATTGAGTATAATATGTAACTCACTGAACGAACAATTCCGTTAAAATGCAAATAACATTTAGATTCTTTTTTAAAATATGACATACAAAATAATTCGATTATTTTTTAACATATTCAATCGCCTCTTCTTAAAATGTAATTGGCTTCGAGTATCACGATAGTGTCAGTTCTACTTAAAACACTACAAATGTGTACAGGGTGGCCCAAACTTTTTGACATGTCGAAAAGATTTCTACCATTCAAAATATTTGGGACACCCCATATAATAGAATACATTTAAAACTTCTCTCTATAAATCTATTAATGATATTAACATTTTAATGAAACATTAGCTTACCAACATTTCTATTGTATTATTTTGCTATCATTCTTATTGAATTGCATTATTATTATCAATGGCTCCATTAGGACACCATACAGATGCAGCAGACCTTAAAAAATACACAATTATATATATATTCATATCATATAGCAAGGCTGGGCATGTATTTGAAATACTTTTATTTGCAACAGTATTTGTAAGACAATTGTATTTTGTATTTCAGTGGAATACATGAAAATATTTTGTATTTCATGAGAACATATAAAAGTATTTTGTATTTTGTATGTCGATATTAATATCAAAATATTAAAAGTATATTTTATATTTTGTATTTCAAATACTGACAATCAAATTATTATTTGAATTAGAAAATATAAAAATTTTTAATCTTTCGATTTTTAATATAAAATACAAAATACATTTCTATTACAAATACTATGTTTTTAATAAAAATATTCTATTTCAAATACATGTCCAGCTCTGCATACAGACAACATCGTACTGTAAATATAATATAATACAAACCTTAAGCATGAAACCGGCATTGTAGCAATAGAATAAGATAATGCTGCTGCTACAATAATACTTCCCGTTCGTAATGGACATAGTAATATTGCTGTTGTACCATATTCCAGATATAAGAAATAGCCCAGAACAAATTGTAATAAGATTATTATTAAAATTGGTAAAAATCGCCAAGCTGTATGGAATTTTGACAAGACTCGCGAAGGACATTCAGCATCACGTAATCTGAAACGCGGATAATTTAGCTTCAAAAAATTTTTTCATCATCATAACAATGGCTGCGTTTAGCAGAACATTTATTTTGCAACTGTTGAAAGTTTTCTTCACGCTGATTGAATTATACTTTTAGATTTAGAAGAATGATCCTATCTCAGCATAAAACGATTGCACAACAGTTAAGTCTGCTGAATGCAGCCAATATTATTGGAATATCACGGACCTATGATCAATGTGATGCGCTAATGTTATTGTAAGAGGCAAATGGAAACATAGTAACTGAAGGAATCCATAAGCATAAGTTAAACCGCCTGGTAAATACATGTTTCCGATGAATGTTCCCCACACAAAAATTATACCTGTGTGATCTTCAATTATTTCTCCCATGGTCCATGGACCTTGAATTTATAATTCATTAAAATAATTTTATAAAACTACAGTACAAGTCTGATCAATTAAATGTACAATATAAAGATAAGTAACGACAGAATGACCAAATATCATTACTTATGCCTAATATTTTATTTTTGAAACACTAATATTCCATTTATTGAATTCATAATCAATTCAGTATACTGATGCTAATTTTATAAATTTTCCCGATGTATTTACTCACTTACCGATGGCAAAATATAACGTATACAGCACTAGTCCATAAAATACTCTATCAACAGCGGATAGTATCCATAATTTCCTCAGCCATAAATGAAAAAACTTCATACGTCGCCGCGGTAGTTCTATTCGGTTATCTAAATCATGAAAAGTATAGTGTATAAATAAACATTAATCAACAATAAGAGCCAAATTTTAATATATTTAAAATTATTCAAATTCGACCTTTTTGCCTCTTTTTCTAATCTTTAGAATTAAAAAAGACGAAGAATAAGTTAAACCAAGATTAGAAGAAAGTTAATATTGATGGAAACGAGCATAAGTCAATTAAAGCAAATTGTTTCAAATCCGAATCATAAAGTTAAAACATGTTCAGTCAGAAACTAGCGACTTCTGATACTATGTAATAATAGACTTTTGTAACTGTTGGAAGTGGGGATGAGATTGGAAGAGAAAAAGAGATAGGGATAGAAACGAAGGAAATAAGAAGGGAAGAAGGAACACGACGAAGGGAAAAGAGACTGCAAGATCTGTAGATAAGAATTCGGTAATGATTCAGAATCATTTTGTTTGTTCAATCCCAATTTTTTATTTTTTATATGAATCATTTCGGAGATTAATCTTTTATTGTAAGACGGCTCTTTGTCTAAAATCTTTACGTCTTTTCAATTGAAATTATGGTTGTAATTTATATGATATCAGTAATCACTGATAGAAAACCAATTTTTTTTCTTAATGTCCGAAATGTGTTCATTTAATCCAGTTTTCAATTTTCTTTTGGTTTGTCCTATGTAACTCGCTTTACAGTCTTCACAAAAAATTTTATAGATAACATTATGTTAGTCAAAGAATCTAATTGATCTTTTTCTAGTTATAAGACTTTTTAGAGTATTAGAGATGGAATATGCTAATTTACAATTACACTTATTGGTTATAGACAAAAAACTTTCAGAGATAGATTTTATATATGGAATTTTGAAAAATTTTTTTTTAATTGATATGAACATTTTGTTTTATATTATTATTGTATATGTGGTATTTTAATCTTTTTTCTATTATTGAAAAAATGAAGAAAAGAGGATAGCCGTTATTTAAAAAGATATGAATAATATTAGGTTCTTTGTCTCATCCTGAAATCGAGGATGAGACAGTCTGATTATTCTGTTTACAAAACCAAAAACTACGTCTTTTTATGACTCGGAGGGTAGTGAGAGAAAATTAAGAAATCTGCCTGAACAAATAACCTTCTAGTATCTATCAAAAATAATCTTGGTTGTCAATAATCATAATAGCTAAAAAACTTAATTTATCATCAATATCGATCTCTATGATGAACTGTAATCTAACATGTAAAGAGTTAAATATTTCTAATATTTCATTAGTATTTCTTAATGAAGCTGCTAAAACGATGTCATCCACATACCGGAAGTAGAATAATATTACAGTAATTTTTGGATCGCTATTTCTTCAAGATCCTGCATATCAGCAACAATTGGTAACAATGGTGAAGCACCAAAAACTTGCTTATAAATTTTGTTGTTGAATGAAAAAAATGTAGCGTTAAGAACCAGACGGATAAAAGCTAAAAATTCTTCTAATGGAATGCTTGTCTTTTTTTATATATAATCCTATCTCTTTTTAACATGTTTAATGTGCTAATTCTGGAACGTTCGTCAACAAAGACACAACATCTAATCAAAATGTAGTTATTATCAAAATGGGCTACATTTAATTTCTCGACCAAATGGAAACATTTTTTATATGATTAGGAGCTTCCGGTATGCTATTGATAATGTGCAAGAATAGAGACAGACAATATAACAGACTATTGATTGATGAGACAATTATTCTTAACGGATAGCCAGGCTTGTGAATTTTCATTAAACTGAATGTTCTAGGTAAATAACCATCTATCGTAAGTAATTTTCTATATGTGGATTCATCGATGAAGCAACTCTTTTTCCATAACTATTAAGGACCGTAATTCAGAAGTCAACTTATTTGTAGGATTTTTATTTATTATTTTGTGTATATGTATCAGTATCTGAAAAAATTATTTCTATGTTATTTTTGAAATATAATCGACCCTGACTAGAACGACCGTCACATTTCCCTTATCCACTTTCGAGGAGTAATTCTGGACTATTACATAGCATCAGAACATCGCTTAGTAGCTAAACATGTTTTAATTTTTTTACTCGGATCGTAATTTGCTTCAAAAATTAATTGACTCAAGGGCCGATTCTGTAACTCTTAACGACAGTCGTTGATGTCGCAGGTATTATGTCGTGCGCAGATATTGTATAGAGTAAAAAAGCTGCGCAATGATATGGACGACTGTCGTTAAGAGTTATAATACATAATCGACCCCTTACTGTCTTTAATTATAGGACTAATATCATTACTATGTGCGCGCGCGCCTTCCCGTTTGAGATATATACATATACACAATTTTTAATTTATTATATTTATAAAGATCTGTTTTATTTAACGATTATGTGAACAATCAGTGAATGTAACGATCATTTATTCACTATTGGTTTTATAATTTATAATCTATTGTATTTATTCTTATAATTGACAGAATGTGTGTTTATAATTCTTATTGATTAACTCAATATTTTCAACCGTTTAATTTATTAATTAATTAATTTGATTATTAATATGGACCATAAATTGCTAGATATAATCGTATAGATGAATGTTAACTAAATTACAAGAGAAAAGGAATTATATATTATTGTTACGGCATTAATACATGAAGAATCTACGATCATGATTAGCGTAATTATAATTATATGTATCCAACCGTTACAAAAAATTAATTTATTGTGTTTAATTTTCCAAACATTGTAAACACTGAAGATGGCCTGACAAAAAGGTCGAAACGTTTGAATAATTTTAAATATATTAAAATTTGGCTCATAACCCTTATTGTTGATTAATTTATTTTTATTGAGCCATAATGTTATTATTTTATTTAATAGTGTATACTTTATAATAAAATATAAAATAGATGTACATAAATTTTACATTTATACTTACTCTTGTAATACATGTGAACGAATCGAAGGAAGCACAGCGGAATAATTGCTAATATCAATGTAACGAGGAATAGGAACTGAAACTATGAAAAATAAGATTAAATTATTACATGTACCATTATGTAAATATTTAATTAGAGTTGTGATTTGTTTTAACTTACAATATAAACTATGTTAGCCATCAGTACTAACTTTGGAAGAATAGAAACAGATAACCATGATCCATCAAGGGAAAAAGAATATGATACAATTTTCCTTCTGTTTTCATTATCAACTACACGTACCTAAAATAGAAAATAATTTAATTTGCAGAAACATTGTGTGTGTGTGTGTGTGTGTGTGCGTGCGTGCGTGCGTGCGTGCGTGCGCGTGCGTGCGTGTGTGTGTCTATATATAGTAAGTCAAGTAAGAGCGTGGTCGACCAGCGGTGGTGTTGCACCATTTTATGTTATTAGCCTTGAGATAGGTTCGAATAGTTTCGTACGATATATCTAAACCTTTCTGCTTCAATTTCGCTTGTCCTTGACGCAGTGTTAAGCCAAGATTCCACGAAAATAGATTCACTATTTTTTTATCGTCTTTTTTGTCCACTTTGCATATCGAGCCACATTCCGGTAAATCATCGACATTTTTTGACATTATATCGCTGCACCCACTTCTGTACGAATGATTTCGACTTTTTCATATATTTAGCAGCCGCTAATTGTGATATTTTTGGGTGAGTGCAGAGAAACACAGTTTCATAGCGTGATGCGTATTTGGTGCTCATGGCGCTTAATGATTCTCTTAAGAAAGTTCAATGACACTGAATCTTCCTTGAACTGAATCTTCCTTGATAGTGCATCAAGGACAAAGATGCCCTCTATGGATTCATAATAGATTTAGGGCGATCTTTTATTAGCTTTGAGTAAACCACGATCTTACTTGACTTATTGTATATATGTTTTGAGTTGCTAGTATATTAATTTTTCACAAGTAATTTAAAAAATATTTACTAAACTGTTATCTGATGAATACCCTGCTTGTATCTCGTCGAGTTCCATGGCAACACATAGAGAGGTCCATTTACATGATCACATTTTTGCCAAACATCATTATCTAATTGAATTTCGACAGTTTTTAACGGAACCGTAGAAAATGCTAGTATTCTAGAACAAGCAGTTTATAAGTTGAATTTTATAAACCAAATAATTTCATAAATAAGAAAACTCTTATCAAAGCATCGATAAAAAAAAGGTTTACCTGACATGCGTGGATTTGATAATAGATTCCAAATTTTCTTTTTGTGGCATCATAAATAGCACGTTTTTTGGATTGGTGATTAATATTACAGGCCAATCATTGTGTTTTATATCAATAAATGAGAATTGGCCATGATCTATTGCGGCAAGACGATACCTAGTAAGAGGCGTGTGTCAGATCTAACATTTGTAAATTAGAAATATTGATTGAGATAAATATTTTGATAATGTAAATATACATGGTAGGGCATTTTAATCGCGAATATCTCAGAACCTAAGAGAGATACAAGAAAAAGTTTTATATGAAAGTTGTAGGTTTTCCTGGGGAAAGAAGGTGGAAAGAACGGATTTTGGATAGGGGGCATTACTAAGGTCAAGTCAAGGTCAACATGAATTTTTTTTAATAGAACCATCATTTTTTATTGTATATTCTTGTAGCACATCTCGAGAGCTTTCCAAAACACTATAATAAAATATTTTTTCATAAAATACTTTTCAAGTGATAAGGCTTGAAAGTTACAGTATCGCCGGCATTAGCAAGGTGTCCGACCGACGGCTAAAATCTCTTGAATATTGTTCAGAATTATGTCCTAGATAGATAACATTTGATCAAGGTCATTGGAGATTGTTTTTATTATTATCATTTTTGCATTGAAAATTCATTTTTACGTAAAAATGAAAATAAGAAATAATCATCAATGGACTTGATCTTGACAAATGTTATCCAGATCATGATCCTAAACAACATTCATGAGGTTTTTAGCCGGTTGGATACCTTGGATAATGCTGGCGGTACTGTAATTTTCGAGCCCTCTAATAACTCGCAAAATACTTAACGAAAAAATATTTTATTATAGTGTTTTGAAAAGCTCTCGAGATGTGCTGCAAGAATATACAATAAAAAATGGGGGTTCCATTTAAAAAATTCATGTTGACTTTGACCTGACTTTGGTAATGGAAAAGGACCCCCTATCCAAAATCCATTATTTCCATCTTCTTTCCCCAATAAAACCTACAACTTTCATATAAAATTTTTTCTTGTATCTCTCTTAGTCTGTTAGATATTCGCCTGGGGCGATTAAAATGCCTTACCCTGTGTGTGTGTGTGCGCGCGCGCGTGCTTGTGTGTGCGTAATTAAAAAAATAATAAAAAACATATATACTAATATAGTAACAGAATATTTGTATGATGAATAGCGAAATAATGTTTCATTATTAGTTTCAAGTGAATTTAAGAAGTACAATTTTGTTTGTACACCATTAATTGCTACAATAACTAAAAATTACATTTTTCTATGCCATATCCAAGAATATCTACCTTCATCATCTGTGTACAAAAACATTCTTTTGACAACTGATGTTTAAATTTATACCAGTGCAATTCATTATAGAATACAAAATCAATGAATGCTATTATATATGAACAACTGTCATTTTTAAATACATCAAAGTACATTCATCTTACATTCTATTGTCTTTCCAATCTGCTAATTCTAGCTCAAGGAAACCCGCCTTTTGTAAAGAGTACATGTTGGGTACCATATTGCCAAGTGTATGGAAGTGGCCACACAGATACACCATACTTTCTTTGTGACTACCTTTAACAACAAATTCACAAAATTATAACACAAACTAATAGTTCCATAAAAAAAGAGATATAGTACATTTCTATAACTTAAAATATAAGCATATTACCTAAAATATTTCTGATATTTGTATCAGCTTTTGATATTATGCTGGATGTAGGATAATGTCCAAACACAACTGCATGAGCAGCATTGCTTTCCTTTGACCGATTAATTAACTGTTGTATCCTATTAATCTCATCCTGATCTAAAATACCAATGAAATTAAATGGTCTCTTAGGACCTGGTTTCAAGCAAGCGTCAATTGCAATAAAGGAGTATGTTTCAAGACCAGTATCAATATTGTACATGTAAGATCTGGGATGTTTCTTTCCTTGAATAGAGTAGTATAAATAATAGTTATTTTTGGAATCAAAATTGATGATGTCGAAGTTGTCTGAAAATATATTAACACATTTAGAACATATAATTTTCTTTGTGAGCATTGCTACACATGAATTTGCAGATGTGCAATTAGAATGTACACTGTTCTTACCATGATTTCCTCTGACATCTAACCATAAAACTTTCTTGCTGACATTAGTCTGGTCTATTATGTATCTATAATGTTGCCATTCTCGATGTTCTTGTTTAGAACCAAATCCATCTTTAACTATGGCATCAGTCAAATCTCCTATTAAAATACAAGCATGAAATATTTTATTAAATCAACTTCTTTATTAGCACAAGTATGGAATATTATATCTTGTATCTGTAAAATATAAGTTACCAGAAGCAAGAACAACTCTAGGCTGAATAGAATTTACTGTCACATTGCAGAATTCCTTGAACTCTGAAAGTCTAGATGGATCCCTAAAGATACTTATATGTATATCAGTTATCTAAAGAGATAAAAATATCATGATATATCTCCATAAAATACAACTGCAACTTGCAGAACATTGTCAACTAAATAAGCATTGAGACAAACCTGTAGGAACCATATTAAGTGATTATATGAATTTGCTATGTTATAATACTTTGGTTCGGTCCACTGTATCTCTCCGTTATTGTCTCCCAAAGTTTCATCTGGAAAATGAGGATTGATGCTGATCAAATCAGCTATATTCGCCATCAAGATGGAGAATATCAGCATCAGGACCAGAAGAACAATAGTGGACTTTGATATTTTCATCGCTACGACAATATTTTACGAGATCGTGCGTTACTAGAGAAGATTGAGTAAAGTCTGGTCGTCTTCGCCTGCCTTGATCCACCGCGTTACTTATTCACACTTATTTACATATGGAAGCTGACGTGAATATACGTATCAGACGACATTTATTCCGGACAAATGAGCACGAAGGAAGACGATCGAGCGTTTTAAATCGCCCATAGTGTCCCTCGCATTAACTGTGACACAAGCGAAAAATGTAACACGACTAGAGATTTAGGTCCGCGGCCGTAGCAAAAAATAAGAATTACGTTTTACACATGATGCGGTTCACGACAAAATTGATCGGAGAAGTTCAAAGCGAGACGAAATGCCGGCTCGAGTTCTACAGTCAAGACTGCTTTATGCTTTCTAAACCAATCATCTTGCTGTTTACATTGATTCTACTTGCTACGAGAGAAGGCATGTTTTTTAATTCTCAATCGCCGTCTTTTTTTATTATTTCTCTTTCACCGATGAGCGTAGCTGATTATTCAAATGAGTCGTAAAGATACACATTTTTACGAACCGCTCAAATCAGAGAGAATCCTCAGTATCGATCATGTAACTTTTTCTCTAGAGTGGAAACATGAAAAGTGAAAATTTTTATTTCACACCAACGAGATAAGTGGAGTGTATTCCGAAATTCCGAATCGAGTTTAGAGGATCGATTCTGTATCTTGAAATGAGATAAAAATTACAAAAGTGAGCGAATTTACTAGAATACTATAATTTCATTGGTCAACATCTAGTAAATTTGTTCACTTTTGTAATTTTCATCTTGTTTGAAGATACAGAATCGACCCCTAGGATCGGTTGTTCCATCTTGTGGTAAATTTTACCTGTGAGGTAAATCTGGTAATCCGCGCATGTGATTGACTAATCTTGCTACTTAATATGTAATCTTGCTGCCCAACAAGTAAAATTTACGAAAAGATGAAACAATCAGCCCGCAGTGTTGTTAGGGGCTCCGCACAATTAAAGGAACAGGGAACAAAGAACAGAGAATAAGAATTTCAACCTATAAGAAACTGTGTATTCTACAATACATGATTTCTGATAGGTTGAAATTCTTATTTTATGTTCTCAATTCCCTGTTCCTTTTATTGTGGAGTCTCCGAGGTCGGGTTTCAGACATATGCGCATCCAATGTAGCTTCAGTAACATACCAATATTAGTAAATAGGAGATCATTATATAAAATTCCTATGTAAAATTTTTTTAAAAATGTTACATATGTATACATATATAGAAATATATTGTATATATATTTATATATATATAAATTCAATAATATAATTTTTATCATTCATACATAAGTTTTGAATAACCGCGCGTTATGGAGCCAAAATGGTGACAGTCACGGTACTTTGTTATCTAGTGACTTTAGCGGAGTTGGCGTAATGCGGAGTTGGCGAAACGCGTAATTAGTCGTGGCTTTATTCCGCCGATTCCGCTCCGCTGAAATGTGTTTTTCTATGTCTCATTGAGCGAAATTTGCGGAATGCGCAGTTAGTTCTAACTAATCGCAAGGGTCTTCCCGTAATCACTTTCATTAGATCTACTAGAATAGCATTCGTCATTGGCTTACATTGATTGCGCATCCGCAAGTTCCGCTTCAATGGGACATAGGAAAATAAATTTCTGCGGATCGAAACATACATATTGTAGAAGGGAAAATAAAACCTTACAAATAAAAAATTATACCTCACAAATTACAGCCTTTCCAATAACGTTTTTTTTTCAATTCATTAAAGCCATTCTTTACGCCTATCGCCTGTTGGCACGCGAATTAAACGAAAGCGTCTTTCGCTGCATTTTTGCAATTCTCAATACCGCAACCGGGCATTTTTGACGTTTTGTAATCAGTTCTATGTTTACATAAAGTCACAAAAGCATATAAAAGTATTGTTCGTTTTGTCTCTCTGAGCTGCTCAGGGTCGCTCCGAATGAACCTAGCGTATACATTTGAAATATAAGATTCACATTACGACATCTGACATTCATTGTTATGACTGTTGGAAGTTTTCTTCGCGCTGATTGAGTTATGCTTTTAGATCAAGAGGAATGGTCCAATCTCAGCAGAGAATCATAAAACGGTTGCAAAATTATTGTGTTCTGCTGAACGCAGCCAATGCTAAAATTATAACAGAATCAGATTAGGATTGCACTTAATGTGTAGGAAGTTACATGAAATGTACTATCTGAACTATTCACCATTTTGCTTCCAAATTCAATGAATTTTCCCATCGCAATACTTTTTTATCTAGTGACTTTAATTCCGCATGGGATCGCGCCATCAAGTGTGCGATGTAAACTAGGGAGTTGATTCTATATTTTTAAACAAGGCGAAAATTATTGTACAAAAGTGAGCAAATTTATTAGATGTTGATCAATGAAATTATCAGTATTCTAGCAAATTCGCTCACTTTTGTAATTTTCACTTCGTTTTAAGATACACAATCGATTCCCTGGGTCGCAGTTTCCATACTTTTTCATCAGATGTCGCTGCGATCAACGTATCTCGCTCGATCGCATAAAATCTTCTATTGTGATTTTTGTTGTTTTCGTGGATTTTCGCTGTCTGCTACCGATTCATTCTGACTTATTATTACATATTCTGAGTAGAGCGCCGCGTTTTCCTAATTGTTGATTTTAATACGTAGGTAGTAATTCTCATCAATAAAAGAAAAAAATGAGTAAACATCATTCACACGAGTTGAGTGAACATCCGGAGGTTCAATGGGCTCTTGATCTGCTCAAACCGGATCCCACGTATGAGCACAGTGTGCTGTCGAAGTACTCGACGGAAATAGTACTTATGTTAGGCGGTTTCGCGATGCCAACATTCTCAAATGTATATAACAATAAGCCGTTTTATGCCGGTAAGTGTATTTCGATTTCTTCAACGATCAAATGCGAGATTTATTTCTTTATTCTCAGCAACTTATTAATCTCGTAACGTGATTATGTAATGCAGTATTCGATTTCGGACAATTATATGGACAAGTATTGTGTTTCTATTTTACGTGTATATTTTATTTTGGCGTCGCGCACACACATTTGGCAGCAAGAAAATTCGGTAATTATATAGTTTAGCTTCCGCAGCTCAAAAATCAATGAAATTGAGTTATTATATCCGATGTGTATTTGCATGAAACGAAAGAATCTACCAAAAAAATCATCGTTCTGTCCTGCGAACCGAGATATTAATCTCGTTAGAATTATAATAAACGCCTTATTTTAGAATTCATTTTTATTAAAAAACAAAAAACAGACTGTGCAGGAGAAATTGCACAGAATTATTAGATTCATTACATCATGATTTATTAAAAAAAATTTGACATTACCATGTTTTATTTCCTTAGGTTATCCTATATAGTTTATACATGTTTGTATTTATTTATTCCCCTTATATTATCACCGATAATCGATTTTGACTTTTTACATATGCTCAGAACATCTTGATGCTAACATGTCTTATTTAATAGATCATCGTTAACATTATTACATGAGTTTTTTAACTAATTTAACTTATAATATTAGGTGTTGGAATTAATTCGTAGCGTTTT
>NW_011626711.1:198666-236991 GCF_000204515.1 Acromyrmex echinatior
AATCAGTTGAAAATCGTTTTTGTAAAATATTTAGTCCACATTTTTATCAATCGAATGGAAATAGAGTGTCGTCGAGCAGCATGCGGTACCGCCAGAGAGATGCATCGAATTAAATTTCTCGATTTTAAAAAACAACATAGAATAGAATAAAAGACGCAGCATTAGAAGATTTTTCAGCTGTGTTCTAATAAAATAATTTTTTGAAATGAGCCCCTGAGGCTTCTAAGATGAAAAGTATATTACTTTTTTTGAAATGTTTACGAAGTAAATGAAATCTCCTACTTTATTATTTTGGAACCATCGATTTCAAATCGGACACTCCTATTTTTATGAACTTTAAGATAGAATTTTAAAAAACATTTTAATGTATTTTTTGTTAGTATTGAGTAAAAACGAGCAATTTGACAAAGATAAAAATTTTATTCAGAAAAAAGAAATTATTGACAGTTTATATTATTAGAATTGAAATCAATAAAACTCAATTAATCTGAGTCTGATAACTTATGATACTTTATTGATTTAATTTCTTGGATCAGATCTGGTCGGCCAATCACCAGTACTACAATCAGATTTATAAATTATCTGTACTGTCCAATTTGGACACGAGTCCTTTCGAACTTTGGAACAAATTTTATAATAATCCGCAAAAGTAATCATAAAACACTTGATATTTTTGAATTCTATCACTCTTTAATTATATTAAATCAATTACCTTTTAAATTTTTAACATCTTTTAAATAATAATTTACAAAGATTTTCTTTTTTAAAAAATTTTCGCACGATGCACAATGATTGCAGTTCGCAGCATGAAAAAAATTACAAATTTCGTATTAACCCTACTAAATATTATTTATTGTTAATATTTTAGATTTTATCTCTCTCAGAACATAATAAAAATTATTAATTATTGCATATATAATCAGACAACACATATACATATTTGAGAAACAATAACGGCGGCTTGATGATATAATTTAACATGTAAATTTTTTACAGTGTACTTACAGATAAAATCTCAAAATTTGAATTCAACCATTTACTATTTGTAGATTTGAACGTTTTCACGTTGCGACTACATTTTTCTAACGATCTTCGATATTTTTCATAAATTTCAATAATATATCTCTATATTCATAATATATCTTTAAGTAAATCTGTATTTATATTTTCTTTTACATTAAAATACAAAATTCTTTTAGTTGAACTATTAATTTTGTTCTCTTCAAATTCTTATGTTTGCGCTATTGAAAAAATAATTCCAAATGCTTCATACTTAGAATACTCTTACTAAAAAATTATTATAACTTTATAAGCCGCACATGTGCGCATTTTATTTTTACGAATTCTTCGATAAAAAATGTTGAGATTTAACCTAAGTTCAACATCTACAAATGTCTGCAATTTTTTATCAGACTTTGAAAAGTTTAATGTTATAAGTATTGAACTATTAATCTATAAGTGCAGTAATCGATATTAAATTTAGCATCAAATATAAAAAATCTATTAAAAAATTACCTGATTGGGAGTCATTCCAATAAAATCATAAACAACAACACATCTTATGAAAATAGCAACGATTTATAACGTGTCATTAAAGCTGTCGCGACGGTATATTAATGATCGGAACATAAATAAAATTATTATATACGTCATTGAACGTCATTATATATGTCATTAAATTAACATTATTAGACGAAAATTTATAGTTTTTAATATTTTAGAATGTTTACAATAATATAAAATGCTCAAAATACTCAAATTAAATTATTCTTTTTTTTTTTTAACTTTTTCCGCGCTACGCAATTGATTTAGATCTGTGCGATGACTGGAAACACGTATTTGCATCTATGAATGTTATGACAGAGAATTGTTAAATTGCTGTCACGCGTTCAGTGTTCTATAAGGATTTTATATTATTGATAAATAGTATGCAAATCTACTTAACCGTATTCATTTAAAAAGGATTTGGAACGGTCTCCGATAGGCTATCCTTATTAATAAACGAACATTAATATATCGCTGTAAAAGCAAGTTAGTATGCATATACAATGTATGCACATGTAGTCATAAAGCATGAAAAGGTGATCGCAATACATGCTGTCATCGCAATATTTCGCAATTGTGACAGATTTTCTAATCTCAACCGTCAACTTTAATACTTAATAGTTCGCTTCGCAGGGCAGTTCTGCACTTTTTTCTGCCAGATTCTTTCATTTTGTCCAAAAATGCGTCGAATGAGTCTAATTTCATCGAAATTAGAGATGAGACAATTTTTCTGAATAATTACCAAAATTATTTATTGATAACAATCATAATAACAAAATATAAACATATTTTGCATTTTCTATTTGAAGAATTGGTGATTGTCCATATAATGACTTTTGTTGTTTTTGCTTAAAAGATACAATACAATTCCGAATGCTGAAAAGAAATAGATAAAGATAATTCATATTTTATTGAAATTTTAGTGGTATTTACAAAAGTTTTTTCTTGATTTATTGTGCAAATTTATTGATTAAAATCAAGATTTTTCAGCAGTTCGCTCTGTATTGCTAATAATACCAATAATGATAGTCTAGTATCAGTCATTGTGGATCGTGTGTGACTTGTGTGTTTTATTGTACGAGGAATGTAAAATTAAAAATTTTAATTATTTGTATTTGATTATTTACTTTTATCAATGAAATACCATTTTAAGCTGAGACTAAAAGTCCCTAAAAAGATGGAGCCTGAGACTGTAGTCTCTTTAGCTCCTCTCTCTGCCCCGCTTAATCCTGGTCCTTAAGACCTGAGAAGAATAATCAACTATTAGGTGTACAAATAAGTTTCCGCGTTTTTTATCAAAAATTAAGCATTTACTGATATGAAATTGCTTGTTGAGTCGCTCCTAATGTAAGTGCAAGTTCTTTTTGCGTTCTTTTTGCCTTTGGCACGAATCTTCAGTCAATAATGCTTCCAATTCCGCGTCTTCGTACACTTTCGGCCTTCCGTTCTTTGTCTTCGACGTCAAATTCACCGTTCTTAAATTTTTGAAACCATTCACGACAACTTCTCTCACTTAAGGCAGCCTCACCATATGCTTCTACAAGCAATCGATGAGTCTCAGCTGCAGATTTCTTCAAATTAAAGAAGTAAATCAAAAGTTCCCGCAAATGACGCTTATTCGGCTCAAAATTCGGCATTTTCGCAAAAAAAAATATATGATGCTGATACAAAATCGCTAGTATTTCAAGGTTATGTTGTTGACAGATGTCCAACCTTAGGATATAATGTTTTACATCAGACAATTTTAACCATAGCTTGCTAGTGGCGCCGTCTTTTGTCAAACGGCGGAAACTTATTTGTACACCTAATATAATGGTCAATTTCTTATGACTTAAAATTTAAAGATCAGGTAATGACTTATTGTAGAAAGCCCATTACGGAATTTCGTCTGCGATAGCCCTTAGCTCAGATCTACAATGGGTTTTTAAGACTTAAGCCATAAGAAATAAACGAATCATAGTGAATTATTCTCCTGGCATTCCACTGTAATTGATTAATTTCTTATTTAAGGCTAAAATACCTATTATAGAACCAGACTTAGCAGAAAGGTTGACTTATAATCTTAAGACAGTGTTTTATGACTTAAATCTTACATCTTTAGTAACGCACAAGAATTGTTTTATAACTTAGAGTCTGAACACAAGGATTGCCATAACACTTACGAAAGTTAAGCATAAGCAACACACAAGCTTTGATGTGTGATGTGACAGTACGCTATCAAGAGATACAGCAATATATATACATACATTCCGCGTCATACGCCAAAGTTGCTTACATCTACAACTTAAGTCTGTAAGTATTACAGCAATCCTTGTGTTCAGATCCTTGGTCTCGGTCCCCAACCTTGCTTTAAGAGGCCATTCAATTCATAATTGCGTAAGCATAGTTGTAAGTGATTGTAGTTATAAGAATTAATCAATCACTCAAATATGAAGAAAATATTTGACTGTGATTAGTCAATTTTTACAACTACAACTACTTACTATGTTTACGTAATTATAGAATGGGCTTTAAGTCATAAGTTGAAAGAGATTAAGTGACAATAATTTCTGTTTTTAAACTATTTTTGCGCAATCTTTAGGCTTTAACTGTTAGACTTAAGTGAATTGAGCAAATCTTATGGCCTAAAAATATAAGTCCTGTGTCCGTCACTTTCAACTTACGGCTTACGGCAAGGTTTTAAAGCAAGGTTGTGGACTTAGTCTTATATCTTAAGCTTATTATACAATAATCGTAATTGTAGTTGTAAGTGATTGTAGTAGTTATAGGAATTGACTAATCAAGTCAGATATGAGAAGAATATTTGATTATGATTGGTCAATTCTTACAATTACAATCACTTACAGCTGCGCTTACAGCTATTATAGAACAGGCATTATATATAAAATTTAATATAAATACAAGTTATACACATTTAAAAGCGTAAGACTATAATGTAACAGTAGTCAATCCAACATGTTGATTTCCTTACTGCTTGCGTATTACTGCTTTAGGTTTTTTGTGTACCATGGCCTTTATTGCTTTATGCTTTTGTATGTGTTCTTTTGTATGTGAACTTAAACCATTACCTAAGCTTCAAGTCTGAAATCGTAAGAAATTAACTAATCAGTCGAATGTGAGAAAAATAATTGACTATAACAAGAAAATAAAAAAAAAATTAAAATCAAGATTAAATGTAGAATTGCGAATTTCGGAATAACACAAATCTCACAAATATTGGCGCAGTCTCAAATCAAGGATATTTTTGTTTAGGAATACAGAAGCATATTATGTTCGTAGCAGGGGGATACGTTTTGTCACAATTTGTAAAGAAGTTTGTTGACGATTTTCAAGCGGAACGTGATACTAAACTGAGAGATTATATTATCCGACATCCAGAACTTTTCCCCGAGCCAGGTAACGCGCTCTTCTTCATTCTTAGATAATTAAAGTATTAAATAAAATAATCTTTTTGTTTGCACAATTGCGTATATATTTTGCAAGATTGGAAAGTAATGACTTATTTATGACATCTTTATACCGTTACTTTGTTAAGTGCCAATCATTTTTTTATGTCCATAACGGTAATGGAAATGTTGTTACATTTTTAATAATAAAATAACGAATTTAGCTATTACTTTTCATTCATCATTATTTTTTAATTATTTATACTATATCCAGTTTATAAACCGCATTTCTTATTGTATAAATAATACATTTTATGGAATAGAAAAAGGAGAGTACAATTTTCACTTTTTTATTGATCGTTTTATTTATACATTTTCTTATTTATTTTTCTTTAAAAATCGAAAATTATTATAATTATGACGTTATGTTCAAGGAAAAATTGCTATATTGAAATAAAGAATAAAATCCTTATTTATATTATTGTTAAACTACTCTGAATTAATTTTTAAATGATTAAAGTATATATCTGACAGTGATTTTATAAGGATGTGAATAAGGATTTTATTCTTTATTTTAATGTATCAATTTTTCTTTAAGTATTGAGTTATTATTGTGATAATTTTCAGTTTTAAATAAATAAAACGAACAATTGCGACAAAAGTTCTACCGTCCTTTAAATATTGAAAAATATTTTGACTTTATATCTAAGCTACATTTTAATAGTTATTACTAATACTGAAAGTAGTATACATATATGTATATGTACATAAATTATTGATTTTTAATATTGGTAATGAATAATAGCTATAGAAATACAGGGTGAGTCGTTAGAATCTGGACAAAATTTGAAATTTTCGCCATATTATAATTTACCTGTACTATCTGTAGCTACTTTGTATTGAAGTAGACAGATGTGTAAATAAAACATTTCTAACTTCAAAGTAATCAAGTCAATTACGAATATCATAGAGAGTATAAGGGCAGCGATTATTGAAAGTTTACGCGCTAGAAGAATGCCAAGAGAAATTATATCGTTTTTCGGATATCCGAAATCAACGATCTACAGGGTGGGCCATCTATTGGTACGTTTTTGAATTTCGTCGTATGGCAACACCGAACGAGCTACAGACCCGAAATTTTGACAGTTTATTAGTCATACCGTCCGCGGCACGAAACAACATGTTTTCTCTTGAAGAGCGTTTTGAAATTTTAAAAACTTATTTTCAAAGTCAGTGCTGTGTCGCCGAAACTGTACGAATTTTGAAAAGAAATATGGGTCGTGATAGAGCACCCACCGAAGGAGCTATACGCAAATTGGTGAGGAAAGTTCGTGAGAAAGGGATGTTAGTGGATGACAGAAGTGGTCCCAGAGCTCGGACAGTGCGCACACCCGAGAATATTGAGGCTGTGGCCCAAAGTGTGAGACAATTCCAGCTTTGAAAAACAATATTACGACTGTTTTGAGTGAAATTGGCGCCGAGGTAGTCCAAAATGTCATTAATAATTGGGGTGACCGAATGGCATACTGTAAGGCCAGTAGAGGGAGCCACATGAACGAAATCGTTTTTCATTCTTGACGCGGATACTTTTAGCTTCACAACAAAAAAAAAATTAATAAAAAATATCAATGTATGCTCATTTGATCGCATTTTTAAAAACGTACCAATAGATGGCCCACCCTGTATATAATATAGAAATAGGAACCTTATAAAAAAAAAATAGGGAGACCTAGCGGTGCCGTTTCTAAATTAGAGTAGTTTAATAATTTGATAGACTTCAGAACTCTCCACTCCGAGCGGCGAGACAGACATGCTATTTCATGTTATTTGTCATATTTCAACTATTTTTAGTGCGGATTAGTGTTCGTGTACAAGGATACGACATTTATGCGTATGTGCGTACGTTTGCCTCAAAAATTTCTCTCTTCAGAGAGCACGCAGAGAGGCACATTCGTAGGTTGTACGCGATTAATTTTTTAGTGCGATTGTAGCCGGAAAAATATCTTAAATATACTTCAAATCTTCTTTAACAATCCGATAGACGTTCGAATAATTCTCTCAGAATGATCACCAATTTCATAATCGAAGTCCCTAGATTTTCCAAAATGAGCTCTTCGGCTCTTTGGACGAGTTCCAGAGTCCTTGTTATTTTTTCCCTTCGCGTGTTTCTTCTTTGCCGGGGAATCTTCCTCGGATCCGTTTAAAGCCATACATCTCTTGGTAACATCATAGATCGTTGATTTCGAATATTTGAAAAATGTTATTATTTCTCTTGGCGTCCTTCTAGCGCAAACTTTCAGTGATCGCTGTCCTTCGCTTATATTCCATGATATTCATAATCGATATTCACTTGAGTACTTTGAAGTTAGGAATGTTTCATTCACGCATCTGCCTACTTCAATGCAAAGCAGCTACAAGTGAATTCTAATAAGGCGGAACTTTCAAAATTTTCATTTAATTTTGTCAAGATTCTAATGGCTCACCTTGCTACACTATTAACAACGACTTTAATATATAAAAACTAAGTTTAAAAAAAATTTTGATTTGCACTTGTAAATTACAATCTGAATACCTAAAGATAAGTATATTAAAGAATAAAAATATTAATACAAAGAATTAGAAGATTTATTAGAAAAGTTTAACCCTTCGTGATCATTAGGGGTCTACAGGATCCCTAAAAAAATTCGAAGCTTTATATCTTTAAAAAAGTCATATTCTTATACTAAATAAATATTCTTTTATACAATAACTTAACACGTTGTTATTTTCAAAATCTTTACCGTTATGGACCTTTATTCTCTTGGTTGTTTTCACATGTACAGTCCAATAATGTTATTGTTAATAATTATTTTTCTTTAAATTACAATAGTAACGATAACGAATTGTTTTTTTCAAAAAATAACATTAATGGTAATACGTTATTTTTATAAGTAATGTTCCTAAAGCCCATTCTACAAAAATGTAAGCATATTTGTAAGTAGTTATAATTGTAAAGATTGATTAATCATTCACATTCGAATTTGAGGAGAATATTCGACTGTGATCAATTTTTATGAGTACAACTTATAACTTACGCAATTGTAGAATAAACATAATGGTATTTTATAATTAATATGTTCATGATTGTCAGTAATTGGTACTGAATTTTTTGTTTATGCTTTGTTAACTACTAGTAATTATTATGGCGACAGTCATATAAATACACTACCGCTCAAAGTTTAGAATATCTGATAAATATGCCAAATAGAGGAGGCAACTCCGATGACTTTGACCTTGATATATGTTGTCAAGGTGACCTTCACCAGATTTTAGCCGTCATTCATTAAAAAGTTATTAACAAAAAAGTTTGAAAAATGATGTCTCTTTTCTACTATATAAAACAGAAATTTTCTGCTTTAAAATATATATATTATTAAAATATATTTTACAACTTTTCACGCGAAGCGACTCTCATCTGACTTCCTCCCTTACTAAGGGGCGCACGACTTTCCATGCGAAGCAAGTTCCATCTCATCTCACCAAGTTGCTTCGCGTGGAAAGTCGTACACCCCTTGGCAGGGGGGAGAGGTGATGTGGCAGTCGCTTTGCGTAAAAGTCGCACCTCTCAGTAGAGAGAGAAGTGGGATGAGAGTCGCTTCGTGTGGAAGTCGTGCGCTCCTAAGCAAGGGGTGGGAATCACTTCGCGTGGAAAGTTGTAAAATGTACTTTAAAGTAGAAATTTTCTGTTTTATATAGTAAAAAAGAAACATCATTTTTCAAACTTCTTTTGTTAATACTTTTGTTAATAACTTTTTAATGAATGACGAGTGACAGCTAAAATCTGGTGGAGGTCACTCAGGGTCATGACTTCGACAACATATGTCAAGATCAAGATCATCGGAGCTTCCCTATTCGGCATATTAGAATATCTTTATTCACTAACTTCGTAAATGTATAAAATTTGATATTGTTTTAATCAGGTTTCATTCCACGTAGGTTTAAAAATAAAAATTGACAATGGTAAAATAGAAGACGGGCAATGAGATAGAATTTTGCTTTTATCCCGTCCAAAATTTCAAGAAAAAAACATCTTTGATTTAATTCACACTCTTTTAATGAATGGTTATCCTCTTAAATTCATATTTTCAACAATAAAAAATAAAATAAAAATCTTGGAAAGTAGAACTAATTTAGATCAAAATCGTGAGAACAATAATAACGAAAGTGACTCTAATTCTAATTCAAAGAAAAAGTTTTTCACAATATCATATTTAAGCAAAGTATCTGAAAAATTTAAAAAACTTTCACATATTCATGGCTTTAATATCGCAAACAAAAAGGAAATTAAAAACTCGTATAAAAGAACATAAGGCTGACATAAGAAGATCCATTTCCGAGATGTCAGTGGTTTCACGTTACCAGTTGAATAAGATGCATGAATTGGATTGGGATAACATAAGAATTTTAGACACAGAACAATCATTAATGAAAAGAAGAATTTCTGAAATGATATACATTAAAGGCCAAATAAGTGATATCAATAAGCAAAGTGACACTAAAGGTTTGCCTGATGTTTATCTGCCTCTTCTTAAGAAAGATCTCTCTCACACTTAATAAAATAATTCTAGAACTTTCTAAACTTTTGACTTATACATATAAATAGTGGTAATATATGATATGACAAATAATAACACATAATGTCACGACAAATTTCCATCTGTGCAAAGGATGTACTTGAGATTCATCATTATTTTTTTGTTGTAAAACAGGTAACGATTCTATTCTCACACATTTCGATTAGATATTAATGATACGTAAATTTGTTAAATTAGAATCTGGATCTACACTTTTTGTGATATGACAATTGTCGGCGGCGGTGTAAATTATTAGGCACCTTCACATATGAAAGAACACGTTTATATATAATTATATCATACGACGGTTGAATTTAATGTCAGCTATATGTAACTCTGCGTTTTAAGAATATTATGAATTTACTGAGGATGGCCAGATTGTGGCCGAAACATCTAATGTTTTTATTAATGTAATGATAATTAAATATCACAAACTATAACTTGTACGGTGGTTTTTTATGCTCTTTTTTTCATATGTTTTAAAATAGAAGAGCTACAAGTCAATTTTGTTAGAACGTTTAATATTTAAAATGTGAAAATAATCATTATGAAAACATAAAATTATAAACAAAACAAATGTTTCGATCGGGTCATTATCAATGTTCGCGAATGTAGATGTTATATAAATCTGATAAAACAATAAAATATAAAATCATAAAATTATATAATTTGGTTAAATTTTAAAATTAACGGTGTAAAGATTATTTACTGTCTTCTATTCATGAGTTTGGTTGTTCCGTACAGTCAATATGGTACATTCATTATTTGTACAGTCTGTTCAATAAGAAAGTGTCTGCCATAATCAAAAAACTATAAACATTTGGACAGTTTTTTATTTTTTTTTTGAAGTACACATTATTAGCTATTGCGCAATTACCTACCCTAGTATTTTGTCCAATCACCTCCATTACTGATTATTGCATGACATCTTTTTTCCATACTTTCGACGAGGTTATCTGCATATTTCTTTGGCAAAGATCGCCATATCTTCTTAATTTGAAATGACAGCTGCTCCACCGTGTACACTGGCTTTCCTTTGAGTTTCATCTTCATGTACGACCACACATTTTCAATGGGATTAGCATCTGGGGACATTGCCGGCCATTCCATTCACTAAAAACACCTCGTATCGCTTCAAGAATTTGGCACTCATTGTAAAAATAATAAATTCGCTGACGTAAACTACACAATGCTGGTAGGATATATTGCGCAAAAGAGCACGAAATAAAGGTTCAAACGAGTTCAGGAAGATATCGCTACGGTCGCTCTTTGTAGAATAATGAGCATCACGTTCTTATTGAACATAATGAGCATCACGTTCTTATTGAACATAATGAGCATCACGTTTTTATTGAACAGACTGTAGTATTAGTATTAAGTACTGAGTAAAAATGTTTTGAGTCTTGATAGTTGTTATTGTGAAATGATATTTGTCATAAATCATCATGTTGTCGATATTCTAGAGTGATGTGTGAATTGACAATCATGTGTTTGATCAAACTCAATGTGAGTCAAACGATGAAACGCAGTAAAATTCATGATGGATAAAAAGTTAGCAGCATTGCGTCAGAGTGTAGATCTTTTCTAATCTGTGTCCAGAGACGTTATATGATAATAAATGTATATGATAATAAAATATGATATAAAAAATAAAAATTGATATTTTCAACAATATTATATTTATAAAAATTAATGCAGTTTTATCTAAGAAATTGTAGAGTGCCAAACTTTTGAGCGATAGTGTATATACATATTTTTATGTAAAACTCAAACATTTGTTATTAAGTTAATACTATAAATTAAGCTAAAAATTAAAAGTTTTTATTGTTCTTTTTAATACAAAAATTATCTAACTCAGCTTTAACAAAAAGCCAGCTAAAATATGGTGAATGTATTGGAAGAAAAAACTGTTCACCAAATATCTGCTTATCATAATCTGACTTAAAATATTACATACTATGTACTCTTGTTTCTTTTTCCAGAACGTATAAAGTATAGCCAAGTGTTGGAGGAGTGGACCCCAGTGCGTTAATTAATGTGAAAACTGTTAGAGATGATTGTACTATCTTAATGGCGTGTCTCTTACAATGCAGACAGACAGTGCAGTTCAATGCAATGAAGTAGACATATTGTATATATATTTTAAAATATATATCTATATATATATAATACATAGTGTTTCGATTAACGAAAACAACACACTGTTTTTATATATAATAAATAAGGAATGTTGTATATAAGAAAATAAAGGAAATAGAAGGGCTCGAGGAAGAGAATAGGCGCTTGTACAAGCTAATTATTTAAAAACATCTCTCAATATTTACAAGTTAATAGAAAATTTATTAAGAGAAGAACAATCGTTAAACGATTATATAATTCGTATTTCGATTAGTCTTTTAACCTTCTTCAGTGATAATAATATAGACGCAACTTATTTTTTCGACAATGATTAAAAGTCAAAATTTTGACTAATAAAAAAAAATATTCTTATATGAAGACAATAATCATATGATAACAATAATAACAATAATGATTGATAATCAATTAAAAACACGGTTTACAATTCTTATGTAGGTCCATTGTCTGAAAAATTTAGAAACGGTCAAAGACACGATTTCTATCGTACCCTTTTACAGCATGAATAAATTGGGTAATACAATATTATCAGAACACAAAAAGATTCACTACTTGTGACACCGATGAGATACTATTAAGGACAATCCTGGGCAAATTTTCGGCGGTATAAAAAAGGCCTAGAGATAATTGAAGAGCACTGACATTATCGACAATTGATATAAATTTGCTATGAACATATATATTTGGCTATAATACATTATTAAATTCATAATTTTTTATTACGTAAATACTCCATAAATAAATATGCATATTTGTAAAGCTATAATATCCTATATATTGCCGAAAAATTACAATTTTTTCTCTGCAGTTATCTCTGTTGATAATCAAACTTTGACGACATCGAAATCACAATTTTAAAGAAAACTCGAGTATTATTGCGAATTTTAAATACATATATACTGATAAACACGTCTACAGAATTAATAAATTATAAAATTATTATAGTATATATCAGTAATATTATCAGTTTTTTACTCTTATGCTTAGTGCAGACTGAACTGGACGCAGCAAGCGTCAAGCAGCGGAGCAGCAACCAACCAGTGAGGCGATATTTTTTACGCCACTGTAAATATCACCTGATTGGTTGCTACTCCACTTGCTGCGTCCAGTCTGAATTAGTCATTAATTATTTTAATTAACAAGAACGAATATATCCTGTAAGGATATCGGTTTAATAATATCTTGTCGGTGTCTGCGACTTGTAAAAAGAACGTTGTCTATAAAATCTCTTGTAAAGACTGTGATGTGACTTATGTTAGATAAACAGGAAGACAATTAAAAACGAGAATCTCAGAACATAAGTCTCATATTAATAGAAATACAATAACACATTCTGTAATTACAGATCATAGATTGCATCATAATCATGATTTCAGTTGAGAAGACGTCAAAATTTTGAATATTAGAGCGAAATTATAATAAGAAACTGATATCGATATCGAGATAATCGATATAAAACAATACCTAGTAATAATCTGAAAACAGGTTTAGAACTGCTAAATCAAGTATATTATAGTTATTTTAACTCTTAGTTTGTTCTTATTATTGACAAATTTGACTTTTAAATGATCGGCGAGCCTTTATTAATTTTCATTTTATTGTCTGACAATGTATGGTCAACACATTATTCCGTACTGTACATATTATATTTATTATTTTATAATTTGCAGGGCTCGGTCTTATTTCAAATAAATTTATTTAAAATATACATTTTAAATAAAAAAAAATTAAACAGTTATTTAGAGTATTTCAAGTATTTATTATTTAAAATAACTTCTTTTGACCTATTTATTATACTATTTCTTATTTAATATTTTAAAGTTTTTGGAACTTATTTTATATTTTTTATTTTAAATAAATTGTATTACCAATCCATCGATAAAAGTGACAGTGAATAATTAAATTATAGTATATTTATATAGTATATTTATGATGAAGTATTGTATATTGCACGTGTGAAGTATGAGATATCCTCACATATGATCCATATTGATTTTCCACCTGGTTCGCAAAGGATTAATATTAAGTATATATTAAGTATTATAGGCTGTAGCATAATAAAAAAAAAATTGAAACGTTATATCTAAAAATGTATTCGTATATTCAAATAAACAAAACCATTAAAATATTTTTTATTTAAATACTATTTGAAACATTTATTTAAAATACATATTTGTTACTTTATATTTTAAGTAAGTTTCCGAAATCTATTTTTTATTTAAAATAAGAAACAGCTTCCAAAAATTTATTTAAAATAAAAGACAAGTTATTTTTATATTTTAAATAAAAGTTATTTTATATTTTAAATAAATAAATGTATTTTCGGGCCCTATTTCTTATTTAATATTTTAAATAAGTTTTTGGAACCTATTTTACATTTTTTATTTGAAATAAGTCGTATCAGTGATTTTACCGATTCCTACGATTTTATATTTTAAATAAGTTTTTGGAACTTATTTTATATTTTTTATTTTAAATAAATCGCATCAGTTATTTTACCGAGCCCTGATAATTTGACAAAAAAATCTTTAATCGTTGACTTGCCATCAAGACATTTAAGCAGTTATTAGTTTCACACTATGTGTTTGGAATTTACGGATGAGTTCTTGCATTATGTACATCCATTTTCCATATAAAAATACTTATATTCAATTTCATAATTAAAGGTTAAATCGACATCGTGAGTTCCGTCCAGTTTTGTAACTGGTATGGAAAAATGTATTCTCGACAAAGAACTTAGTTGGCTTCTCTGGACGTTGCAACAAATAATTTCACATTTTCCCTGGTAGAAAAATTTCGCTAAAATTATTTCACGTTTTAGAACACTTCGGAAAAATTTCAGTTTAATTTCAGCGATTTTTCAGTATGTTAACTGAAAAATTCACTTTCATTAAAAGTTTCAAGATTCCAATCATTTTACACTAGATAATGTAATTTTTGCATCTATTATTACTATTAGAAGACTAACTAAACGTACGATATTATATCATCGTTTAACGATTATCATTGTTCTTCCGGCTCTTAATAAATTTTCTATTAATGTATAAGTATTGAGAGATTTTTTGTACAATTAGCGCACTTGTACTAGCGCTTATTCTCTCGAGCCTTTCTATTTCCTTTATTGTACTTTTAAATTAGGGAATTGTGATATTCAAATTTTTGTATATAAGAAAAATTATTATAAAATTGTTGCTATCCTCTATAAATAAAAGGTAGATTTTTTTTTTAGATTTTATGTAGCATCGCGAAACATTTTATTTTCTCTTTCAGATTCAGAGCAGTACACATTTAACATCAATAGATGCGAATTTTGTCGAATAAGTACACTGAAACCTCGTAATAGCATGCAGTTCGAAGATCTGAACGTTACAACGAGGTTATCCCTACTTCACTCCAAAACTATGAAATTCAAAATTTTAATGGTTATTGTTACTCCCCATTCGTATTACTCATATTGTGGAAGGGATTTTTCATATTATTTTGAGGTTCACTATTACGAAGTTCCAGTGAATATGTCGTGTACGAAGATAGAAATATAAGTTTACGTATACTAATTCGTATGTATATTTGAAATACAAATTAAAATTTTATGAGGTTTCTCCGATATTAAAGAGTAAGATGTTTAACATGTGTGTAATCGATAATGAGTCGATGATATCGCACACACATACAAGACATTTACTTGATAACAACAAAACGCGAATCGTTTGCACTAAATTAAATCTAACTCAAGTGACACTCCTATTTCTTTTCAGGATTGTAATTATCACTGTATAGCCCTGTACCCTTCGAGTCTCCCAACCAGGGATACTTGTTTGGACACTCTCTACACGTTTCCATATACCTATTACAATTGATAAAATATAGTTACGATTATTAAAATATTTAATTACTATTTCGTAATTTTATGTGTTATCGACAGTTGAATAAATTTCTACCTAGTCGTTGTGAAATTTGATTCGGGAGGCTTGAAATCTAAAGCACACTTGTGTGGATTGTTACACGGTGGTCCGGGCAAATTCTCTTTTTTCTTACATGACCATCCTTCGAAGTTATGCAGAGCCTTAATCGGTTTCGGATCGGTCATCCATGTTAACGCCTGCGTGGCGGTTACAAAGTAAACGTCAGGTCTGTAAAAATGCAATGTTTATTTTCAAATATTAAGATTTTTTATAAATATATATATGTATTTTGACTCACAGCGTTACCACCCAATCGAGAAATTTCGACAGACCGCGTTCCAATTCCTTGATTTGGAACCAATTAGTATGGAAAGGCATCATGTATGGCGCTCTGTTTTGTTCATAATATCTGTTAAAATCCTCCTGTAACCAGTCAAACACCTCTTCAGGATCGTGATTGTGAAGAACACATTGATCTAAGTAAGGACAGTGTCCACCTTCATAACTCTCCACATAATGCGCATTCAATGGTAACTCCCAAATGCCTATAATAATGCATAAACGTTTGTTCAGAAATTACCATATCAAATATGCTATTGTGCATTAAGTATTACATTATTAATAACTTTTTATACTCCTGTATTACTACTCCAGTTGAATAGATGTGACTAACAAGATTCATAGTTCGTTCTTATTTCAAGACTATCTTAAATACCTTAAGATGTTAATGTAGTTTTGTGATTGATTCATGACATTTTATGTACTTAAGACGGTCTTAAACATAAGATTATGAATATCGATCTAAATCTTTGTCATAATCTTGTTACCTTGGAACGATTTAGTGGGACAGGTGCCCGCTTTACATTCGTGTGGGATTTTGTAGTCGAGGGTATACGGCCAGATCGGCACTTTCAATGGCGAGATTCCTATACTACTGTCATATATGTATCCAAAGTCCTCGAGCACCTTATACTGAGTGTTGCGACCAGGTTTCAAGTAAGGCGCTCGCATACCGACGACTTCACCGGTCGAAATATTGCTGAAATGCTTTAGTATCTCGCGCATTCCGATCATCTCGCCGACCCATTCCTCGTAACCCTTATCTTCCAAACCTTTCTGGAGTCTGAAAATATTTGTCTCGTCAGCGAAATGATCTTAATGCACCCCGAATATTTACACTACTCACGAGATCGTCTCAGTCGCAATCTCGTGACCGTCATGTGCCAGACTCTGAACCATATTGTAGTTGCAGTACTCGTGAGAGATGAAGAATGTGCCTCTCAATGGGCAATTGTTGGGATTCAAACGATCTTGGGTGAATATCTTTTGATAGTGATCGAAGTTATTGTGATTTATTGCACCATCGAACGTCATTATTATCATTTGCGGCGTCTAGAATTATTCGAATCGTTGTATTTATCTACATTTAATTAAATAGATCGCGAAAATTTGCAGTCAAGTCGTTTTACCTCTTCTGGATGAAGACCGCCAGGAATGATAGTGCCGTCTCTGGAACAGAAGCAGTACGGAAGTAGACAGTTCGCCGTGTCACAGCGCTCGGCCAAATCCATCGGCGGCTCAGTGATTGGTGCTGGTGCTAAAAATTAAAAGACCATTAGTAGAGGTTGCGAATGTTGCGTTGGACTCTCGCTGGAAATTATATGCTTTGACGAACAAACAAAGACTAGAAATGTCAAATTTAAAAAATAATAATTGTATCATTAGAAAATAATAATTGTATCACTTTTTGAAGAAGTTGCCTCTCTAAATCTTGCTCCATTCGTTTCACAAAATCAACTTAATTTAATCTATGTAACATAAAAGTATCTACTTACTGGTCTCGATGGGTCCACATCGCGCCTCGTTTTTGAAGGTACAAAACTTACTAATGTCATCAAAGTGCAGGCCCGATGGACATCGGTTCAAGTAGGGATATCCATCGACGCACTTTCGGAAAATAATAAAGAATATACAATTTATATTACGAATGTACAATCATAATATGAATAATCGTAGCGAAGATAAATAATCCAGAACTGAGTAACGAAATTAACAAGGTAATCAGAATAATATGTAAAATATATAATTATGAATATGACCTGATAAACTAATAATTATTAAATTACCTGATAAAACCTCCTGCAAGTTGCCGGATCGGCAAAATTACCATTACCTTGGCCTTCCGGACACCTGAACTCCTCGTCTTTCTTGTCCTCATCCTTCTTATTCTTTTGACAATGTACTGCAGAGAGCGATAAAAGAAAGTTCAACATACAAGAGATAATGATTTTCCATTGAAGCAGAAAATATGCTCGAACCTCTTCATATGTGCATAAATACATCGGGAAAGAATTTCTCTCTCCTTTTTCTTTTCATGAAAACAACGAAGTATTTATTACAATTAATCTTACGCGCGAGCCTACGTGGTAAAAAAAATATTAAAATACTTTCATCTTTATCGTTTGCTCAAATTGTTCTTTTATTCATCCTAGGCGATTACGAAGTCCAGACATTTTATTTAGTTTTAGAGAGGAGAAGATCATGATCGTATAGATGATTTAATATCTCGAAAATCGCTAAATGCTAAACCAGGAAAATGTCAAGGTTGGGGAACGCTTACTCGGAGACACATTTACGTTCAAGTGTATTTACGATCTTGTATTCTAAATGAGGCCGACTGGCTATCAAGTGCCTACGTTCCACTTTTACTGCGTTCTTTCTATCAAATGTTATTACGTTCTAAGCAGCATAATTACGTCTGACAGCGATGACAAAACGATGACTTTAATGAATGGACCCGCTGCAGTAAAATTGTCTAACAAATTTATAATGTTGCATGTAACGTACAGAATATTTTAAGAACATTTTCTCGTCATAAATTGCAAGAATCCTCACATTTTCGATCTGTGCTGATATATTTGATCGATTAATATTTGTCATTTTGTCACATATTCAACATAGAACAAGGACGAGAATAATACATCGCGTATGCACAGAGAACCTGCGTGTCGAAAACATGGGCGAGAGAAATTCCAGAAGAGAAGTTTGAGAAAGCGAGAAACGTGATTGTGAGCATTCCAATATGTTTGAGCATATGTGTGTGCACAGATGAGTGTTTATCCTTTCGGTGAAATGCAAATGCGTTAAAAGTGTCTAAAAGGCGGAATTGCATTAGCACTACAACAAATTTCTAAGTATTAACATATTTCAGAGCTCCGTCTCGCGCGCCTTCTTTTCTTCATCGCTTCTTTACTGAAAATTTAGAACTGCGTCAGAGATAGAAATCTCCGAGGCATTAAACCGATAGTCGTAGAATCTTAAATTTACAGCGCCTGAAATGTCAATACACTAATAATATCTTCGATCCTTAATATTAATTAATCTGGATTCCGCGAATGGATGTAGATAATCTCTTAGGAAGTTCTAAACTTAATCCTTACACACTGCATTATTATTTAGCTGTTCAGCCAAGCGTACAATGCATTTATGCAGAACGCTTGAAAAATCTTTGAATGCCGGAAGAGTTCTTTAGCTATTCCAGACGTCCATCATGATTGCATACGCAAGAGTTGCACAAGTTTTCGTGAAACTCATAACATGCATTCGTGGTAAGTACTTGAGTTAACATTCTGTCTACAATTATGGAGCTTCGGTGCAGTCAAGGTTCTTATTTAAATATTTCACACACGTGACATTTCTCTTAGTAATAAACTTAAGTTGACATTGAATTAATATAACTCAATATTTAAATTTCGACTAATTATAGGAACAGCGGTACCAGTAGACGCGAGATAGAGAGAAATTGTACGACGCATGATCGACATGGAGATATGAAGGTATTAAAAATGGTTCGTAGCGCTCGCGCGAGAGAAAGTAACACCTATGAAGATATTCTTCCTAGTGACCTTATAATTGATATGCGTATGCACACTTTTATTCCTTTTGCTTATAATATTAGAATTAAATCAAAATAAGATTATATTATCCTAGAGAAATGTTTTTCTTAAAGTTTTTCACATAATTTTTCAGAATTTCAATAAATTTTAGAATTTTTCAGAATTTTTCTATGTAGCTTTATAACTTTTTTTTTCAAATTCTTTATATACAATATATAGATCTTTTATACGAATTGGAATTTTTTGGAAGGTGCTGAAAATGTTTCCTGGTAAAAAATTTTTCATACATTAATATGTATAAACATACATAAATATTCATAAATTATATATGAAATATGTCCATATATCCCTCTTTCTTTTGTAAAATTACTTTTTAGTGTAATAGAAATAACAATAATAAAAAACATAAAAAATAATTAAAGGGATAATTTTCGCATTGTTCGTTTTAGAAAAAAAAAACAAATTTGGAAAAATATATTACACTAAAAAAAAATTGCTCATACACAATTATGCATAATTTTATATTTAATTATACATAAGTAATTTCTTTAAATTTTTTCAAAATTTTTTTTTAATAAATAATGAAAATTATCCTTTTTATTATTTTTAATGTTTTCACCTTGCTATTGTTATTTCTATTATATTAAAAAGTAATTTTGCGAAAGGAAGAAGGATGTATGGATATAAAAAAATTTGTATAGATATATTTCATATAAAATTATGTATATTTATGAATATTTATGTATGTACATATTTATACATATTCATATATTATGAAATAACATAAATATACATGTATTATGTATTTATATACATAATACATGTAAATAATTTTATATTTATAAATATTTATATATATATATATATACATATTTATACATATTCATGTGTGAAAAATTTTTTCCGGGCTACACCTTTTCTTTACATATGTGAATTTCGAAATTCTAAAATTTTTAAGATTTCTCATTCTATAATTTTCAAAAAAAACTAACAAAATGTGAAGAAGCTTAAAAATATTTTTTTTAGAAATCTTCATAAATTTTAAATATGAAAAATTCTTAAAAATATTAGCTATAAGAATTTTTGTCATTTAAGATATGTACATACGTCTTTTCGAATTTAATCTTCACGATTAGTGATTCTTATTAGTGATTTTTTTCATTAAACGATAAGGCAAGATAATTACTTTATGATCATAATTCACAAAGTAAGCAATTGACCTCAATCAAGATAATAAACTTTAATAAATTTTCGCGATGTGTACACAGAACATCGATCAGAAATTACACGTGAAACACCTGATGTTTAACTTGATCGCTTGGCGATTAAAAAACCCAGCAATACCATGGAATCGGTGACCTCGCTTTCGCTAGATTTTCTGATACAGTAACGGACGTCTGCATTCTAAACGGGTGACTTGAAAGAAATGAGATATATTTAATTCGTTACATAACTTATATTATAGATTTCTATAATTTGCAAGGTCAGAGATCAGTGAACCTTTGAAATTCCTAATCTATCTCTGACTTTCTTTATAGAAATCTAATATAATATTAGCTACTTTAATACTGAAAGGTAGTAATTAATTATTACTTATTTTAAGTATTAAAAGCACTGAACACAACTTTCTGTATGATTTCTATATTCAATTTTAAAAGCATTGAACATTTTAATACTCAAAATAAGTAATTAATCACTACTTTCCAGTATTAAATTAAATTTTTGTAGAATTTGATAAAATATTTGTATTGAACTTCAAAATCTATTTCTATTTCTTTTCCAGGAGATTACAGTAGGCAGCGAGACAATGAAGACAGGACAATCGCAACTCGTGAGAGGTGTTCATGTTCGTCAAAGAGTTAAGGTCCGTTTAGCGGTAAAGTGGAAAGTGAAGGTATATACCAACACATTGGCAATGATGTTGCATTCACGATGTGTTCTTTCATTCTCTCCCAAGGTACAACATTTCCTTCTATCGTCCAGACGCACGCACACGTGCGATGACACGTGTGTGCACTCTTTCGCTCTCTAGATACATACATACATACGTTATATACGCGTGAAATAAATCTTATGTAAACGCGAGTGAAACCACCGACGTATCGAATTTGATCGGCGCATCCATGTCGTCTTTCGATTTCTATGTTTTATTTATTTATTTATTTTTTCGTTCTACTACGGACTGACTGAAAAATTTAGCTCACTGGGTTCATGGATTTTTATCATAGATAAAGAAGAGAAGAATTTTCTAAATAAATCAATTAATGACTATAAAACCACGTCTGATTATCTATTTTTCAATTAGACGAATATCATTCATATATGCACGTTTATTTCTGTGATAAAGTATGTATATAAAAATAAAGAATATATACGATATATGTAAGAGCGAGCTGCTTAATATGTAATTATTTATTGGATTGTTATAATTAAATATTTCTTTATTCGCACATGATATTATAGATAAAAATAACGGCTACGAAGAGAAAGGCGAGGATAGAAACAAGAAAAAGATACGCTATCGAAGAACGTAGGAGAAGGCTGGAATATCTTCAGAGGAAAAAAAGGCGAAATTAACGTCAATAACCTGTTAAAACTGGTCAGACACAATTCTGAAGAGCAGCGTGACTGCATAATTCAAAATGTCGAATCCACATACACACACACACACACACACACACACACACACAACTGCTACATGACATATATACATAAATATCTACATTTTACATTTATGTTATATGAATTATATTCAGAGTTTGCTGAGGATCATCTGGAAATTTCACAATTTTTGGAAAGTAAGCTGTAATCCATCTCATTGATCTATTGAACATTGTACGATAATACACCGAGAGTATTGCAGGTGAACGGCAAAAGGAACTTGGTAATTGGAATCAATAAAAATTCAATCTCGAAATTTCGTAATTTCCTACACACGCGCGCGCGCACAGAAGAAACGAGATAGAAGCATTCCTATTATAATGACTTTTATAGAGAAACGGCCTGGAAAGAGTCTCGTGTGATCCATGGTGAGAATTTCAAATAATTTCTCCTATTTTCTTACTCTCCCACATATGCGTACACTCCGATCTTTCGAGATAAGAACATCGATGGAGAGAAAGGTGGTCGACGTAACATGAAAAACACCGTAGGCGCGCCTACCTGCGACGATGGTCAAGACGGCGCAGAGTAGCGCCGCTTCCTGGAGCCTCATCATATATCGCGCGCGACGTCTCAGTGTTCCCTAGCTGATGGTTGCGCGTTCCAATTCCTTCGTGTCTTCCCTCGTTCGATTCGTGCAATTCACCGCGACCACAGCGACGTATCAACCAACCGACTGACCGATCCACCGGGTTGATCGGCTGCCGCAAACCAGCGCGCCACGGGGACCTCGGGAACTGGTCAGCACAGGAATCAGTTCTCAGCTCATTGGTTGACCACTTTCTACCGGAGCGGCGTGACGGCTCACCGTCGCATCGGGACAAATCAACGAGGAAAGCTGTCTTTCATATCAGATACGATATGCCGCAGATTCACAATTTGCACCAAGTCTTCAATCTTTTCCGCTTTCAAATGGGCACGGATCGGCGCAGCTCCGTGACGATTTTTCATCGTCGGAAATCAAACAAATTGTGTTAACACTTCGATAATATTGGAACAATCAAATACCAGGAATACGTTAAAATTTTATGTACAACTGTTTTTACGCAAGTTAAAAATGCAGTTGTTGATAGCAACAATTCTACTTAATAGAAAGGATACTTTTCTTCAGAGATCTAATTTAATAATAGTCGATTTAATACTAAAAGATTAATTATGTATTTTGAATATTAAAAGCACGTTCAGTGCTTAATAAATAATTTATCACTTTCTTCTAGTATTAAATGTTTGTAAGGGTTCATCTTGGAATTCGATGTATATAGCAACATCTGCATAACACATAATAATTAATATATTATTAAATATAAATGCTAAGTTTGCACATTCTCAATAGCTTATAGTAATTAATTACATATAGACATTGTATATGAAATATATAAGTAATTCTCATTGAATTAAGCCATTCGGAAGCTCTTCGTTATCAATCTTGTAGGATACGGGCCGATTCTGTAACTCTTAATAACAGTCTTTGATGTTGCGCAACTTTTTTTACTCTACATAATATTTGCACAACGACATCAACGACTGTCATTAAGAGTTACAGAATCAACCCCTTAGAATCAGATATGGTATTGATATTCTCTGGGATTTTAACGGCGCGGCGTGGCGACGTCGCAGAGAGCCCGCTTTTTAACAAAGCCATTTAGGAACCGGTCAGAGAAATCTCGCGAACGTCGGAAGTGAGGGTTCACAGTTCGATTTTAGCAATCTGCGGTCCCTTTTTGCGTTTTTCTTTCTTCACAGACTTCTTCTTTATAGAATCCTCGCGCTGGCCGGCGTGCGCAG
Source organism: Acromyrmex echinatior (assembly GCF_000204515.1). Next base: position 222,591 of record NW_011626711.1, read on the forward strand.
CACTCCTATACGGATTCAAATAAGTCGGATCGCGTTCTGTAATATTCAACTCCTGTTCGACCAAACGAAACATCGTAATGGTCGATTTATTCAGTAAATACTGCGTCTGATTGGCGAAATTCAGGGACCAGTGTATTGTGGAGTTCCATCTCGGTTGCGTCCTCAGTATTCTGTGAGTGATGTCCGGCAAATGCAGCACGATGTCTCCGAAGAGCGCGATGTTTTCCAGGATGCTAGACAATGCTAAATACAGTAAGTAAAAAAAACAAGTCAGAATGGCATTTCGATTTATTATTTCTTATGAAATCACTATTATATCCTATCTAATTAATTTTAAATATTAATTTAATATTTTCAGATATCCACCGTACACAAACAATTAGTTCAATAAGTAAAGTGTTAGCGATATGCTAGCTTATCAGCACATCCGAGCAGAACATTATGGCAGAGTGGCATCAATTGTATCCGTTAAGTTCGTGCTGTGTGAGACACTAATAGCGGAGATGAAAATATTCTTGTAACATCTTATAATATATATTTTATCTTATAATATTTGTTATCTTTCAAATTCATGAAGATTTAAAAAAAACACTTCGAGTTTTTTTCAGAAATTATACAATGAGAAATCTTAAAAGTCTTACAAGAAGAGGTTCAGACGTTCGGAATTTAGAAAAATTTGAAACTACGGCATGTGAAGTATATCACCCAGACATTGAGCTTTTAAGTCGACAAAGCGGCTAGCCTGCTTACCAAGCAAATTAGCATAATTGGTTGTTACTTATAGATCCAATCAATCATATTCAATCGTTCGGTAAGCAGCCACTTTGCCATCCTGAATTCGCCCATTACTTTGGTCAAGCAGTAAGATGCATTTCTCAGTCATTGTCGAAAAAAATCGTTGAAAAATTTCGAATGGGATACACTGAAGCAAGTTTCAACTTAAAAGTTTCAACAAGTTCCATGATGTAACGGGTAATGCTCTTGTCTAGTAACCGCTAGTGTCCTTCTAATCTGACCATCTTCTTCCCGGTTTGTGATTGAACCGACATTTTTCATCCATTCCATTTAAATGCATAATGAAAATACATTATATTTTTACTTGAAATGCATGATGCATGACTATGGACTTGTTGTCGTAATATTTATGATTAGATATTACTAAATTTTTACGTTTTTTAAATTTTAATCACTAGCTAGTCATCTGAACGTGCAAGAATGTTCGTCAAGAACTATGAAGCTTATAGAACATCTCTATAGAGTAGAGTTGCAACTTACAGCGCCACTGTAGCGTGAGATAAAGAGAGATAGTCACAATTTTATTCTCTTGCATAATTTCGATGAAAAATGGCGGCCACTTCAAGTGCCAGACTATGGTGGAAGGGATAACATGGTGTGTGCAATTTGCAAGCATCTCTCTCTGAATTTCCGTCGTCTCTGTCTATGAACGTCAATAAGAGACTAAAGCTATCAACTATGAAACGCTAAACATGGTGATAGTTCGTTTTTATTTTAAAACTGTCTTAAATAATGTCTTAAGATGCTAATACAGTCCTCGGATTGATTTATGACATCTTAAGACTGTACTTAAGACAGTCTTAGATATAAGAATCGACTATAGAGAATCGAGAATACCGATCTGCTTCGCGTCGTGAAATTGATACTGAATCTTTCCTTGTTTAACATACTTTAATGTTTCTCTTTCTATAAAGAAAGACCTCCTCATGAAAGACCAAAGAATACTGATTTCAAAGAAAGCTATATTAGGTCCCAATTAAAAAATAGATACACCGAGGAATCGCAAATCTCATTTTTAATCTACATCCTATGTTGATCAGGAAGAAAGTTTACTGCATGATTAGCTTTCAAAAAATCACAAGAATCAAGAAAGTAGGAATTAATATAATTGGTATTAATTTTGACACCTTCCAAGGAATTAATGAATTCGTGAGTAATAATAAAGAATTACCTAACAACTGGTTAATTTATATTCCCAACTTCAGAATTTTGAGAACAGGAGTTGTGAGGGGAAGGGGGGGTCGTCCATCTTTGACTGTGGAAGACGTTAAGGGAATCACGTGGCCGGGTAAATCTTTTGAGATGATTAATGTTGAGAGATTAAAATATCTATCACGTGATTCTAATACATTAATGGACTCAAATTCGGTGAAAATAACTTTTAATTCCAGCCTATTACCCGAGTACATATACATCTGGAAGGTAAAATTGCGAGTTAACCACTAAATAGGATAAGGAAATGTGTTAAATGTTATCGTTGGGGACATTCATCGAATAATTGTAGAGAAAGAAACATTTACCCCAGATGTGGAGATAATCACTCTTTGAATAAGTGTAAAGCGGAACGGGAGAGTTGCGCTAATTGTCGTAAAGGCTACCAAGCTTTTTATTTGGATTGTCCGGTTTTTGCATATTTGAAATTAGTGAATACTATTTGTGCCTATATCAATATGTAAATAGACAATTAGTTCAAAGATTGATTAGGCAACAAAATATTAGAAGAGTTGAGGATGTCTATAGTTTTTCGTTCTTTGGCTTACTCGGTAAGATAGATTAGAGAGGATGAAACTGTGATTTTCCTTCGTCTACCGGATTTGGGTGATGATTCGATCTCGAAGGTTGTTTGGATAATCCTGACCGGTTGGGAATCAGTTTAGTTCAAATGGAGGAATAGGGATTAGATCTTTTTTTAAAGAGACGGATTTTGCTCGCCCCATGAATAGAGACTTTTCCAATTCTGAGGTCCCGAACTTTTTAGTTTCTAAATAGGGTTTCTGATTGGAGATGGTCCCGCCATTCGAGATTTGAATTTAGAGTTTAATAATTGTATGGATTCAAGAAGAATGGGAGGTAAAATTGATCTGATCTTGGAATCGAGCATCATGCCTCGGAATGTTATGAGGGAAGCTACTCTAACCCAAGTGTATTTCACACTGTTGGAAGATAAGTTGTCCAGAAATAAGAAACTGCGAAACTCACAGCGAGTTACTATCGTAAATAACACTATTACGGACTCGACTGATTTATCGTGTCTCCAGTAGAATTGCAGAGGTCTTGCATCTAAGATGAATGAATTTTCGAAATTAGTTCTTGAGTATGATATTGTTGCAAGAGATCTGGCTCAAATCGGGAACGATAACATATAAAGGAGATACGACTTTTAGAACCGATAGAGCAAATGATTTGGGAAATGGAGGTGGTACTGCAATTCTTTGTAGATCTTCATTGGACCTCTCATTAGTTAATCTTAATCCACCTAATAATAAGGGAGTGGAATTTACAGTGATGATCAATAAGATTATTTTTAATAACAAAAAATGTTGTTGGTTATATCTATATGTAGACCGCCGGATATTAATATGAATAGGGATAATTAGAACGATCTTTTTAACTGCTTCTTGTCTTTTACTCAGATATATAGCTTTGCAATTTTGGGAGACTTCAATGCCCAAAATGACTTGTAAGGCTCTTCCAAAGATAATCCGGCGGGCAGGAGACTTTCTCATGGAGACTTACGAATTCCTCTTTGCTAATCTTGAACAATGGCAGGAGTACTAGAGTTTCTGCCTGCGTTGGGTACCGTATATCATCGGTTCAATTTCAAGTTGGTCGATTTTGAAGGAACTACTTGGCAGTGACCATTATCCTATAATTATTAAATTTCACTCGGGGAATGTTTCGGTGAATTCTTTATCGACCATTTGCAAACCCAAGTTAATTTTTAGTAAATTCGATAAAAACATTTTTAAAGAGGGAGTAAAGAAAGAAATGAATTTACTTCAATCATGTAACCTTATGGGCTCATTTTTATATGAGACTTGGTATGATTCCATCATGAGGGCTTTTTTTGAATCGGGAGGAGTTTGTTTGGACAGTCTAGGTAATTTGATTAGATACAATCCGGATTTGGGTCATAATACTATTCAGAGATGTAGTACTACATCAAAAATAAAATGGTTCCATGAAACTTGTTCAGAGATAGTCAATAATAGAAAAGAGCTTTTTTTGAAACTAAAATATTCTCCATCAAGAGAGCCTTTGGCCAATTACCATAGGGCTTCACATGAAGCTAAAAACATTATTGTTAAAAGAAAGAGAGAGAGATCGTGAATTTGTTAATGAAGTGAATCATAATCCACACTCCAAGTCATTTTGGAATATGATTAACACTTTTAAAAATTGCGCTTATAACCCTATTAACCTCTCTCGAATATCGTCTGAAGAACAATCGGAATTGACTATGCAAAACTTAGCTCCCCCTTGATGTGCTAATAAGTTGGAGGATCCCATCGGTGATGATTTGAATCAGAGATTTTTGCCGCTCTTTGATATGAATGAATGAGTGGATATAATTAAAACGACCAAAGTCAAAAATGCGTCGGGACCGGATTTGATTAATAACTTATTAATTTTCTCTTTACCACAAGAAGTTTTGAAAATTCTAACTGATTCTTTCAATCAGATGATGACCTAGGGCAAGTTTCCAGAATGATGGAATAGGTCAGACACAATCTTGATCCCTAAACCGAATGGCAGAGAACTAAGACCGATATCTCTAACCGATATCTCTAGCGTGGGGAAAATTTAAAAAAAACTGGTCATTAAAAGATTTAATTGATTGATAGAATTGGAAAATGTGATCCCGATATCACACTATTTTTTCAAAAGGTTTTCAAAAGGAATGATCCTGCGACTACTGTTTGGCTCTCATTAATATAAAAGCATACAAGGCTTTCATGAATGGAAGATTACTAAGAGCTCTCTTTCTAGATATTAAAGGAACCTACGGTAGCGTGGACTTGTCGATATTGTTCAGATTTATCAATGGATTAATGATACCTCTGGGCTGATAAGCATTTCTTTTATCATTTCTTGTCTCCTAGAACAGTAAGTTTTATAACTCTGGAGATTTTATGGAGAGCGTATAGTGCAGAAAGGACTCTCTCAGAGATCGGTTCTAACCCCTATATTATTCAATATATGTTGACCGATTCTTGTTTTCAATCTCATACAATTGCTCCTCTATTCAGTTCACAGACGATTTCGTGATTTTATATAATTCAAAGGTAATTGTCATTCACTTAAGATTGGCCTTTGAAAGCGCTGACTCCTGACTTCGATTAATTTAAATTTAGAAATAAGTAAGACTCAATTTACTATAGTTCATAGAAGGAGAAAACATATTATACCAAATAACATTCAATTAAAGATAAGATTGTCCCATTCTCTAATTCGATAAAATATTTAGGTCTGGTCATGGACTCGGGGTTGAGATGGAGGGATCACTTGGTGAAGCTGAAATGAAAATCAGCTAAGTTTGTAAATATATTGAAATGAATAACAGGATCATCATAGGGTATCAGATCATCAACCACCACTATGTTCATTAATGCGACAATTTTGACTCAGTTTGAGATTTCTTTTGATTTACTAGCGTGTCTAAATCATACATTAAGCAAATTAATAACATGCTCTATAGGATATATAAGTTAGCAATGAGATTCCCCAAGACTTCAGCAAATACTGTGTGTTGGAAATTTTCTAAACAACACCCTTTTGAATCCAGAATAGTGAAATTTGCGGACTGTTTCTTTTTAAAATTTGTACAGCTCAAACATTCAAACATAATTAATAAAAATTAGTCGTCTATCATTTTTAATTTCGCATAAAAAAATAGCTAAAGGAAACATTTCGCATACATATTATATAGATGGAATATTAAATTAGAAATCAACTTGGATTCGGGAGTTTTGTCAAGGGGATGTGACAACCCGAATAGAGCTTTCACAAACCTAATTGCATTCAAGGTTACTTCTATTGAAGAGATTTGTATATTTATGAACGGATCAAGGTATTCATTGGACAGTAATACTTATGTGGGTTGTGCTTTATGGATCCCATCCATGAATTTGGTCAAGAATACTCGTTAAATCCTATCTCTAGTTCTTTCGCGGCGGAAGCATGGAGGAGCCATTTTGGAGATATTAAACTTGATACAGGAGAGAAAAATTATTTACTCTAATATATTGTATATACAGACTCAAAAAACTATCGATCTGGTGTCTGGCCTGAGGAGGAAGTAGGAAGATAAAATTGTGTCCATTGCTGTGGGATATTCGATATAAATTATACTCAATTAAGAAAAATTTTCCCAATTTCAGCGTCAGCGACTATGCCGCCCCGAATTAATAAGCACTAGTCTATACACTTCATTGTCTACATGACAGATTGATCGTATTACGTAGTAACATTTTAATCAACTTTAACGCTCGATATCTCACTTTGTGCAGAGCAGTTCCGGACATTTTTCTGCCAAATTCTTTCATTTTACGCAAAAACGCGTCGAATGAGCCTAATTTCATCGAAATAGGAAGTGAGAAAGCTCTTCTGAAGAATGATCAAATTTGCTTTTATTTGATAGTTACTATTATTGTTCTAGGGCCTAGAATGATTAATAATACATTTTTTATCATTGATTTCGCAAAAAGGCGCCGTTTAATTGCGTAAAGGCTAGCCTTTTCATGAAAAGGCTAATTTCGTAAAAAGGCTGCGACATACATACTCCGGAATTTTCCAAAGTCGATTTTGTCGACAATGGCTGAGAAACGCATCTTACTGCTTGACCAAAATAATGTCTAGGTGATACATTTTACGTATCATAAGATTCAAATTTTTCTAAATTCCAAACGTCTGAGCCTCTTTTTATTAGAATATTTTAGAAGTCACATATATGAGAAATTCTAGAAAAGATTTAGGTTTTTTCAATATTTCTCAAAAGTCCTTCAATTTACAAAATTATATAATTACATGTAGAAATTTTGAAAAATTTTCAGAAACCAGCAGAACCAAGTATAGTCTGTCATATTATAATTATTTAAATGGTTGCGAAATGGCAGATTCTGCTCAGTTTCTGCACTCAATCTGCCATCATATTCTATTAGCAAATTCTCTCGATACATCTGACGATAAAATTGGCAGATACTTTACGAAATTTATTTTTGAAAGATTCGACTATCTGGCTATCTATAAATAATCGTACCATCTTTGATGTTGGCATCTTCTGGAAAGGAATTACTGTACTGTAGGAAACCGGCCTTTTCGAGGACATTTTTACTCGATTCAATGACTTCGACTACCTTCTCAGCTAGCATCACGATCATTTTGTACAGACGCTCGTAATTGTCCATTTTTAAGAGAGTTTGCACAGCTTCTATGTGATCTTTTCGTCGTTGAGCAAATAATTTCTTAACTATTACAAAAAATAGTTGACAGATAAAAAAGTAGTAAACATAATAATAAATTAATAAGTAATGATCCGCTGAACATAAAATAACAGTAACATTATATCAGTATTACGATTTCCTACTTAAAAAAATGTAACTATTACATACAATATGTGTTACGTTACATTATTGTCGAATGGGAAATTACAATATTGATTAATGTTACTGTTAATCTGTTTTTGACGAAAGTTAAAAAGTTAAAGATAAAATACAGAATGCTAGATAAAATATTTAGCATAAATAAGATAATATTATATATACTATGAGGTATTATATTTTAGAATAAGTAAGATAAATATAAAAAATGTAAATACTTAATGAAAATACTTAATGTAAGACATTCATTTATATTAGTAAATAGAATTGTATAGCAATGAAGAAAGCGCATTAATAACTCTTAGGCTTGTTCCTTGCCACTACACTGGATTGCATTAAAACTTTATCTCGCTTTCGTTAAATTCCAAATATATAACTATTTAAAACCACAACAACATAGCACAAATTATAAACAATAAATAAAGGAGCAGATAACCACACACAGTAGCGAGAGTCGTATTTAAAACATCACTGTTAAAACATAAAAACGTTTCGGCCAAGATATAACTATCACAGATGTAAAACTTTTAAAATATTCTCTCTCCTCATCATTACATCTCTTAACAATGCAATAATATTTGCCTGAGAATCACAGAATCTGAAAATTTTATGATAACATATGATCATTAACACATTGACTGATCCATATAGCACAGAAAGATTGCAAAAGAATTGCAGACCTCATTGCAATGTTGTAATATTGCAAATAGATTGCGCAATGTATTTACAACATTGTTGCAATATCATAGCATCATAAAAATGTTCGCCTTCAACAAGATTACGCTGTAAGGTCGTAGCAATGTTGCAATGCAATGCATTTGCAACTATTATTAAAAATAATTTTTTATTATTATTGAATATAATTCGAAATATAATTTGTGATATAAATTTAAAAAATGCAGAAAAAGAACTAATCAGTATATATTTTATAATATTATATTTTATACTAAATTATAAATTTTATATGCAGGTATATATATTTTTTAAATTTGTAGATATATATAATAATTTACAAATTTTTTGCAAATATTATATATTGTATATTTTATACTTTGCAGGTACGCCTATTTTGTACTTATTATTAACTAGAAATGGAAATAATAAGAAACTCCATGCATTCTATTTCATTTTCTTTGCCATCTCTGATGAAAATTTTTCTCAGAATTTTTCATAAAATTTTTCAGAATTTCTATATAATTTTATAATTTCCTCACATTTTTTTATATGAATTAGGACATTTCTCAGAAAATTAACATCTTTTCTCAGAATTTTTCATATATGTTAATTATAAAATATCGTAAGATTTCTAAGATTTTTTGTAAATATAATTTCTGATGAAATGTTATAAAATTTGAAAAATTTTTAAATATTTTTTAAAAATTGTGGAATGAGAAATTTCAGAATATTTCAGAATTTACTTGTATGAAAAATTCTGAGAGATGTAAACTTTCCGAATATTTCTGAGTATTTCTGAAAAATGTTCCAATTCGTATAAAAATTATGAGAAAAATTTTCACCAGAGATATTCAAAGAATTTTTTTAATTCAGGTATTCCAAAAAATTATGAGAGTTAATTATAAAGTTTGAAAAATCTTTCTTGTCACGCGGCGGCAATAAATGTCTGCGTTCAATTAATATAAAACTCTTCAATATAATTGGTTTATACATTTAAATCCAGTAAGGAACTAAGGGCAAAATCAATCATATTAAAAAATTTTACAACATTTGCAAAGTTGCTTTTCCTGCTAAAGGTAGCCGATGTTTGAAAACCTGTTAAGTTTCACACGTATGGCATATAATATCACAGTAATATCGCAGCAATATTGCATTGAATCAGAAATGTTATATATTACAGTGAAATATATAGATATTACTGATATATTACATATTGATAAATAAAATTGAAATATTATAGTAATGTTTTTGTGATATGTTACAATAGTATTGCTGCAATTTATCAAAGTAATTGTGGCAATAATTAAGGTGGTTGTATCGTATAGGAGCGACTTGTGGGGTGGGGGAGGGGGAAGGGGAGAGGGAACAATCGCTCGAAGCGCATGAGGGCACCGTTCGACAGTAAAAAAAAATTACTTCAAAAATTGCTGCAGACCACAATTTTTGAACAATAATTTTTATTTCCCCACTGTGCGCTGATATTCGAGAATGAGTTGATAAGCGAAGTGAATATTAGTGAAGTAGTAAAGCAATTTTGTAAGTTTTTATAATTAATATTTGTCTTACCCCCCATTTTCTTCGGTTTAGGAACTTCGTATTATATTTATCTATATTAATCTCTAACTTTGTCTGTAATTATATTTATATTATCTATGCGTATTAATTGTAACCGATAAATTGTAACGCATTTGATTTATCGTTTCGTCCCAGATAGTGTCTGTCTTGTTGCTGACTGAGTATGCATTGCTAAGCATGTGTTGCTACCAGAATTGTAGCAACTGAGTCCTCATTTGTTGACAACTTGATGCCTTCATGATATGATAACTTTGAGTAGCAACTCGCCAGTAGTTGAGGACAACTTTCAAATCGCCATCATCAAAATTCATACTACTGCCATTATGTTGTCATAATAATGTGCAGCATCATACAATGTTCTCATATTGCCAACACAAGATAACATTGATGCAGTTATCTCGCTGTTAAACTGCTTGCAATACATACACACATTGTTGTCTGCATTACCCGAGTCAAAATTTGGATCTTTGGTTAAATCTTTAATTCTATAATGCAGGAGCTAAAATATTAAGATAGGTTCAATTATAATGACACAGTTTACTTCTACTTTGACTCTAATGGTGTCTAATTTCCCTTTTCATTGTTTTTAGTGTTAAAATAGATTAATTTACAATAGGAGTTAATATATTAGGTGTTGGAATTAATTCGTAGCGTTTTACAAGAGATGGCACAAGCAGTACACTATTTCATTGTTACCTATAGTTCTGTATACATTGTAAACATCTATCATAGGACGTCATTTGCCGTACATAACCTTTCTTGAAATCATAAATAACAATACTGTATAATTCATTGAATATGTCAAAATTTGTGCCAGATAAAGTGTTTTTGCGGGGAGTTTTGCTTCATTACTTTAATATGAACAAAAGTGCAGCTGAAGCTCATCGTATTTTAGTGGATGTGTATAGTGAACATGCTCTGGCTGAGCAAACGTGTAGGAAGTGGTTTGCACGTTTTAAAGCTGGTGATTTCGACTTGGATGACAAGGAGCGACCTGGTCAGCCGAAAAAATTTGAAGATAACGATTTGCAGGCACTGCTCAATGAAAACTCATGTCAAACACTTAAAGAATTATCTACGTCATTGGAAGTTGACTTCTCAACAATAGGAAAACGTCTTAAAAGTTTGGGCATGATCCAGAAGGAAGGACATTGGGTCCCATATGAATTGAAACCAAGGGATATTGAGAGACGTTTTCTCACGTGCGAACTGCTGCTTCAACGGCAGAAAAGAAAAGGTTTTTTGCATCGGATTGTTACCGGTGACGAAAAGTGGATCCATTATGACAATCCAAAGCGCAGAAAGTCATGGGTTAAGCCCGGCGAACCATCAACATCAGTGGCAAAGCCCAATATCCATGGCTCAAAGCTCCTGCTCTGTATTTGGTGGGATCAGAAGGGTGTCATATACTACGAACTGCTAAAACCGCATGAAACCGTTACTGGAGATCTCTACCGACGGCAACTGATGCGCTTGAGCCGTGCATTGAAGCAAAAACGGTCGGAATACTTCGAAAGACACGATAAAGTCATCTTGCTGCACGACAATGCTCGCCCACACGTTGCAAAACCGGTAAAAACATACCTGGAAACACTTAAATGGGAAGTGCTACCGCACCGTATTCTCCTGATATTGCACCTAGCGACTACCACTTGTTTCGATCATTAGCTCATAGCTTGTGCGAGCAGAAGTTCACATCTTACGAAGATTGTACAAAATGGTTCGATTCCTGGATTTCATCTAAAGATGAACAGTTCTTCCGACGCGGTATTCATTCACTGCCCGAAAGATGGTCAAAAGTAGTAGAAAGTGATGGGAAGTACTTTCATTAATGTATTTTTTAATGCTCATGTGAAATAAATAACATTCTTTCATTAAAAAAACGCTACGAATTAATTCCAACACCTAATATATATAGATAGGATTGCAAAATAGATTTAATCACAACCTCTATTGAAACTTCATCTGCTACTTGAATATACACTGTTTATAAATTCGGGAACTGCGATTTTCTCACATTTCACGGAAATTTAAGTATCTCAGTGAAGAAAAATAGCAGCGAAATTTTTAAAGATGCAATTCAAAGAGGAAAAATAGAGTTTTAAACTGGAATTTGGATTTTGACTCTATGATATTTTCGAAATTACATAAAATTGAAATTTTTCAAAAATATTTTTTTCAATATTTTTGTTAATCTTTGAAGCGCTCTATGTGAATGAAACATCACAAAATTTAATAAACAAATATTTCAAATAGACTGTCTAAGCTTTAAAATGCTTTCAGAAAAAAATTGCTGCAATAATTTTTCACAAATTGACTTTTTTATTGTGTATAATTTTATTGTATAAAATCTTTTTCTAAATTTGAAGTTCTATATTCTTCCTCTTTAAAATACATTTTTAAAAACTTTTCTGATTTTTTTTCACCGAAATACTTTTTGTGAAATGCAAGAAAATTACAAACGTTCCCGAATATATAAATGATAATGTATCTTTCATCCATAAAATTATTAATAAAAATATAAAGCTCAGAAACAGACAGTTAAATTATATCAAAACATAAATTTATTAAAATTTATTAAAAATTGCTTAACATTAGAGCACAATTATAATAGTAATATTCATTAATATTAATAATTATAATACTTATTATAGATATATTTTTATTTAATATTGTGTGATATTAATAATATAGTTGAATTATAATAGATTAAATAGACAGATATTATGCGCTGATTATAATAGATTAAATAGATAAAATTATAATAGATAATATAGTTGAATTATAATAGATTGAATTAATAAAAATATTTTTACAAATTAGTCAACGTATATTGCTGAAACGAATCTAAAAATAAAAATATTTTAGTTACAATTTTCTTTTAATTTTAATTTTTTTTATTGCATTGGGTCGTACCAAAAATTTGTAGTGCGATATATCATTTGTATCTATATATTTCTAAAAAATTTAGCAATTATACTGTTCAAAAGAGCAAAGTTTCAAAAAAGTAAAATTTTAAAGTTTCAATAGAGTAAATTCACAAAAACTCAGAAGAAATAATGATCTTTCGAAAGAAGAGAATTTTAAATTTATATAAACTAATTTTTGAAATTTAAATTTAATTTATTTTTAACCAAGTTACTGTTTGAAATTCGAATTTCGCTAACTTTTATAGCAATATGAACTTTTTTGTTACGATCCATATAATAATAATTTCTAATTTATTTTTGTTTAAAAAATTTTTACCGCTTCGTAAAGAGGATTGTTTCATTATTAGTGTTATTATTCTTTGCAGATTTATAATTTTGGAAATTATTATCCATAGGTTGATTGTTTCTTAAGCTATTAATATTTCGTGATACGTGATATGCTTCCTGTTTTTCCTTTTAACTTTTTTATTTCTTTTCTTGATTTATTTGTCTTTCGATACTTTCTCTTTCGAAGTCACTCATTTATTGTAATAAAATCGATTCTTTCTTTGTAATAATATTATCTTATATGTTTATCCGTTCTAAGAAAGCATAGTCAAATATATTTTTTCTATTTTATCTGTTGAGTTGGCCAGAAGTTTGTGCGATGTTTTTAGTTCAATTAATTCAATTATGTATAGAATATGTTTGTTGCGAAATTTTTTAATATCTAACACGAAAGCTTAAAGTTTTTCCTAAAAATACGTTTTTAAAAAAAGTTTCTACGTATTTTTGTCATTGAATTATTCGCGAAAGTGAAAAGAGCATTCTAATTTTAAATTTCTTATAACTCTGTTAAAAATCATCGTACCACAATTAAAAAAACAGAAATTCTTAAAGCTAGAATTTTGCTTTATCGAAAGGTATAATTGCCAATTTTTTAAATGTAGAATATATTATATATAAATTTGAACTAAAAATAATATTATTACCCTTTTAAGTATTTTGCGTAATAGTTAGAAGGAAAGTATAATGACGTATTTTTAACTTAAATTTAATGTTCTATTTTTTTAAAAATTGGCAATTGTACTAATCGATACAACAACGTTTAAGTTTAAGGTTTCGACTTTAAAAATCTATTTTTCTAAATTGCAGTATGATGATTTTTAATGGAGTTATGAGCAGTCATCTTCTTTTTGCTTAACTCACGAGTTCTTCGCTTCTTATGTTTTTAATTAGTACTTTAATTCGTCGCCATATATCGGCAATGATTCAGTCACAAACAAGTCTAGCGTAGTAATCAAATCAATATAACAAAATATAAATTAAAATATTGTAGAACATGTGAATACGAATGCATTAAAATATTTACCATGTAATTCTTTAGATAACATATGATCAATTGCAGGTCTATTTGTTCTTTTTCCAGTAGCCGAATAATTCGCAATGCTTGAACCATATATGTCTAATATTACTTTGCGCACCATAATTTTCCAATCTTTATTCAATTGTGCTTTCATTTATTTAATATATATATTCCGCGTGCAGATTACGTATCCGCATTCCATATACATACAAGACAATATATTATATTTTAGATAATAATACATATTTGGAAAAAACAGATAATATTTTGGAATAAATAAAATATGTCTAACAGAAAATTATCAGAATAAATGTGTCTTGATAAAGAGATAATGATCGAATTTTTATTAAAAATAATGACTAAGACTACTTAATTCGGTAATATTATATTAGGTCGGGGAAAAAGTTTCTTCGTATTTAAAAAAAATTTTTTGCAAAAGTTTTTCATTTGTTGCAAAATTTTCGTTACAATTATATTATTCG
>NW_011626711.1:237519-286980 GCF_000204515.1 Acromyrmex echinatior
TTTATTTTATACTTGTTATATTTTTCTATTATATTATATTTTTTATATTCGTTATTTTTTTAGTTTATCACTATTTAAAATCGCCTTTTTAAAAATATTATTGAAAGTCTTTAGTGAATATTACTTGGAATATTTTCTCTGATTCAATGTCCATTTTTTTACTATTTTCATATGCCTTCTTTATCATGATTAATAATTGTTCTTGAAAATAAATATCTCTCTTAGTAATTGTAAATAGTCCATTTTTAGTCACTGTAATGAATAAATCAAACTTGTGATATATTTATAAACAATTAATAGTTTCTTACTATTTAATCCTTACTATTTGGAATTTCTGAAAATATTCTAATTCCAATGTCTTCATTTTTCTCAATTTCGCTTAAAAATTCTGTTGAATTTGTTGAATCCGATGGATAATCCAGATTTTCACTTATATTCTGTTTTTTATGTTTGTAGATAGAGTTAATTGTTGAGAGTTAGTTGTAAATGATAATGAAGAACACAGAGAAATTGTTGATGTTATATTTGCATTATTTGAAGGAATTAAAGAAGAAATTGAATAGTTTCTGTCTAATAAAATCGAGGGATTTGACGGAAAATATGTTGATGTTGAAAAGCATTGAGAAATTGCTGATGATATTTTTATTATAATTATTTGAAGGACTTAGAGAAGGAATAGAATGGTTTTCATGTAATAAATCCGAGGGATTTGAAGAAAAGTGTGTTGAGCATTGAGGAATTATTGATAATATATTTTCATTATCACTGGAAAAACTTGATGATGGTGTAATTTTAGTGTAATAAGTATCAGGTACCGGACCAAATGTGTAACTCGTTTGTAATTTTTTCTTCCATTTATTTTTTCGTGGACTTTCTTCCAGATTTCCAGTTATTTTTCTTGATTCTTTTCCTTTATTACAGTCATTTATTACATCAGCAGAAAAAAATCTTTGTAGACGGATCATGGATGACACTATTAGTCAATATGATTAATTTATGCAATTCATTTTCATTTTCTGTAATAATAAAAATTAATAATGGTGAATAATATTTTCAGAAATACGGATAATCCCAGATAGCACAGAATATTTATGATAAATATTTATTGCCATTTATTTTTTGAAATTTATTTAAATATTTTATGTAATATTTATGATGAATATAAATAAATATTTCTAATAAATATTTTTACTTGAATTATAATGTCTTATTAAATATTTTTGTAACATTTACTACAACATTTACAATAAATGTTTTGTAGTATTTATAATAAATAATATTTATGATCTGTGCAATTTAAGACTACAAAAATATTTACAAATATTTTGTAAATATTTTATAATTATTGTGTACTGTCTGGAATATAAGGAGTGCATATTTTTCGCAATAAGATAGAGGTATAGATATTGTATAGTTTGTACATTTTTAGTAAATAAATATTATATAAATAATATTTTTAGTACTAACATAATAATTTATAGCAAAAATTTTTGCGATAGCCTTTGTTGCTGGATTTTGTAATCTTTCCACGTTAATTTTGTTATTTCGCCTATACGTCTGCTTTTTTTTGGCATAACTGATAATTTCATTACGTTCTTTTTCTTCACTTTGTAGCCATCAAATTAAAGTAAATTTTTTAAATGGAGCCATAATTCTTATATATATTTATTTTTTTAATTTTAAGTAATTATATAATAGTGTTATATTTGAACTAACTATATAATAGTGTTATAAATATTTTAAACATGTGAAACATGCAAAATAAATGAATATGAAAGTCTGAATAAGTTGTTGCAACAATTTTATATGCACGTATGCAATCCAATGTGATAATATATTTGAAATATATATTCGATTAAATATTTAATACATAAATAACATGTTCTACAAATCCCTTCAAGAAGTTTGCAAAAAACAGCAATGTATTCAAAGCTTTTTTGAAAAATAGAAATGCAGATATGTTATCCTTTCACAACAAACAGATTATGTCAAGTATCTTGAAGTAATTTTTGCTCGATAACTTCTAATCGATATCGTAAAGAAGTTCGATAGACATACACACACACACACACACACACACACACACACCATGCGCGCGCGCGCACACTTATATTGTGTCCATAACATTCCATTTTTATTGAACAATACATTTTCATAGTTTATTTGCTTAATTTGTTCTTATTTTTATTGTTATAGACTAAAATTTAAAAACAATAACAATAACCTAATTTTTTATATATAAATATTTTAAGTATTTACTAATTATTACAGTTAACATAAATTATGTACAGTTTCGATTCACCAATTAGTTACATAGATTTAGAATAAATAAATATTTTATGTATTTACTGGACAAATTTCTGCAATGTAACTTTACATAAATTTTGTGACGATTTCGAGAATACTTGAAGTATTTGTATTAAAAAGTGAAATTTTTGTCATTATTTTATAATACATTCTCACATTTCTAATAGAACACAGAGTAATAATTACTTATTGAAATAACTTATGATCCAGATGATAAACTGTCACTAAATTTATTGTATTATTATATTACTTTTAAATGCTATTTGTATAATTTTTTCATAATTTTCTAATAATTTTAAAATATTTATCGTACCTCCTTAATAAAAAATTTTAATTAAAACTTTATATTTATTGATATATGCAAAAAATTTTAATATATATACATATATATATAAAGATATTGATTCAATTTCCGAAGAAAATGATTATTCAAGCATTTCTAATAGAACGTATAATATCAAAGATAGAAATAGTGATGACCAAAAATAATGATTAAGATGACAATCATAATGATGATCAAGAGAATGATCAAAATGATGATCAAGAGAATGATCAAAATGATGATCAAGAAGATGATGAAAATGATGATCAATATGATAATCAAGAGGATAATCAAAATGATCAAGAAGATAATCAAAATAATGAGCAATATGATGATCGAGAGGATGACGAAAATGAAATTAATGAACCATTATATTATGATGCTGAAATAACTGTCGGTGATAATATGATGTTAATTTTATCTCTTCTTTTACATCATAATCTTATTGACATAACAATGTCATGTATTGCTGATATTATCACAGTTATAGAATTTCATTGTATATCTTAAAATCTAACAAGAAATAGTTTATACAAATTTATAACATTTTTTCGCATAAATTAAACTAATATGACTAAACATTATTATTGTACGATTTGTAATCGAGAAGTAAAATCAACGCAAGATATTTGTCCATTGTGTCGTCAAAAAAAGAATACTTATTTCATTAAACTATCCTGTAAAAATTAATTAAGAGAAATGTATGCAAGATCTTCATTCCATGACAAATTGCAAAGTCAATTCCGAAGACCGTTACAATTACCTGGAAGAATAAGAGACATTTATGATGGACAACTCTATCATGAACATCGGTTTTCTTCGAAATCCTAATAATATTTCTTTCACGTAGTATACTGACGGCATACCAGTTTTTAAATCATTAAAAATAAGCATTTGTCTATTGTATCTTAGTATTAACCAATTATCTTTTGAAGACAAAAAGAAAAGAGAAAATACTTTACTTCTTGGTTACTGGTACAATCTCATAAAAAACCTCAAATGAATACATTCTTGTATAAATTTATGAAGGCTTTAAAAGAAATCGCTGAAGGTATTGAAATCAAATTACCTAATAACAATTATATTATTAATGTTTTAATTAATGTAATAATAATTAAATATGACAAACTATAACTTGTGTTGTGGTTTTTTATGCTCTTATTTTTTATATGTTTTAATTATATTATTGTAAAAGGTGTATTATTAACTTACGATCTTCCTGCAAAATGTGAATGTTTAAATTTCGTTCAATTTAACGGTGATTATGGTTGTCGTCTATGTTTATGTAAAGGTGAAAATATTCAAATTGTTCCACGTAGTAATGTACATATTTTTCCATTTGAAAATGAATTAATTTTAAGAACGTCTCAACAATCCATTGAATTTGCCAATAAGGCATTAAACAAACCCTTTATGGGAGTGAAAGGACATACAGTTTTGTCAAAAATAATGTCAGATTTTATTACTGGAATGGCTATTGATCGCATGCATTGTGTTGATGGCAGTGTGGTTAAAAAAATTTTGACATTGCTTTTCGATCAAAAATATTCACATACTGCTTTTTCTTTGTATCCGGTTATTGACATCGTCAATAGACAATTAATAAGTATAAAACCTCCGAAAGTTATTCATTGTATGCCATGTACAATTGCAGATTTAATACATTGGAAAACATCAGAATTAAAATGTTTTTTTTTTTTATTACTCTATTCTTATTTTTGAAGGAATAATGTGTGCAGATTATTTTGAGCATTATTTACGGTTAGTTAAAGCTATAACTATTTTAAGTTTTGATAAAGTTACTGATTTTATGATTTATACGTATATTTCAAGATTTATTGTGATTTGTTCGTGAATTTCAAGATATATACGGAATTCAATTTTGTTTTATAAACGTTCATTTATTATTACATTTGGGAGACAGTGTAAAAAAATTAGAACTCTTATGGACTTATACATGCTATGAATATGAAAATCTAAATGCTCAATTATAAAAATTAATAAACGGTGCTCGTCACATTGACACACAATTGGCTTCTCAAGATCAATTTATTAAAATAACCAAAATAATAGAATTATTACAAAATGATAATATTCAAACTTTTTTTTAAAGAAAAAAAAGCATCAAGATTATACAAGAAATATATCCACATTGCTATAGTGTTGGTATTTATAAATTACAACCATTTATTACAAAAGACATTATTACAAAAGCTTTAAACAATAGTGAAATTCCGTACGATAATATTTTAATATATCAATATTTTGGGCTTTTGTATAATGACAAATTTTATGTATCTAAGATGTATGTATAATTGAAGTTTGCAAACAGAATCTATTGTACAATATTTTCAGAATAATGAAGAAAAGTTAGGTACTATTTATTATTTTATTAAACTTTCAAATTGTAATCAATTCACTTATAATTGTTGTCGCGACTATTTATATCGCAACATTACGCGATTATTTGTGAAATTATGAAGCACGATGTATTTACCGCTACAGGTTATTTCATCAATTTGAGTATTCTACTGAACGATTTTTTTATAAATGTTTCGTAACAAATAATTTCTACTAATTTTTCCTGTTAATTATCTCATAACACCCTGTATTTATATGAATTTTGATAATTTAACATATGCTGCTTTCAAAAAGGAATAAAATTATTCGTCTCTTCTCTTATAATTTTAATATTAATTTAATATTATAAGTACTGCATATTTTAAATTTCATTATTTTTTCTATATTTAGTTTATTAGTTTTATGTTTGTATATTTTAAACAGTAGTTTTCTGTATGTATATTTTAAATATTCATACATTTAAGTAAATTAATAATTTTAATTTTAATTTTAACTTTAATTTTAATTCTAATCTTTAACTTTATTTTAACTCTAATCAAGAATGGATAATCCTTATATAAATTAATTTAAAATGTCAATGAAACTCCTATATTAATTTGTAGAATTCATATCAAGGTATTTAAAAGAGGAATTTATATAAATAGATAGTCATCAAAATAGGTTTTTGAAACCATGGAGCATTTAAATATTAAAGTCACATTAGAATTTTTAGATTCTTTGTAGTTTTTAAGATAATTTAATTTAAACATTGAAATTAAATCTGTAGAATTAAAGATTTAAAACAGAAGTTAATAAGTACAATACCATTAAAGTAGCTTTTCGTTACCTGTGGATTATTTAAGTGTCAAAGTAGCATCGAAATATGAGAAGCATTTGTAGCTTCAAAGTAGTATTGAAATAAAATCTATAGATTGAAAGGTTTAAAAAAGAAATTATTAAGTGTAATATCATCAAAGTATATTTTAGAGTATTTAAATAGGTAAATTATCCTTAAGAATGTCAAAGTAATATCAAAATTTCGACTCGCTACAATGTCGATATATTCGAAATTTGAAGACAAATCTATGGCAAGTTGCCATACTGAGACACGTTGCTATCTGGAGTATTCGATTAATTTTTTTATATAATTTACATACTGAAAATGTTATCTTGGCCGAAATGTTTATAATTTTAGCAATGATATTTTAAATATAAAACTTTCGCTACTGACATCCTGCGTGTGGCTATTTGCTTCTCTATTTATTAGGTGTTGGAATTAATTCGTAGCGTTTTACAAGTGATGGGAAGTACTTTCATTAATGTATTTTTTAATGCTCATGTGAAATAAATAACATTCTTTCATTAAAAACGCTACGAATTAATTCCAACACCTAATATTATTGTGTATAACTATTTCTTTTTAAGTACAACAAATGTACATTAATTCAACAAAGAACAAATTTTTCATTCTTTTTAACTATATCTTTTCACATTTTGCCCTTTAGCGAATATTTTTCTCAGAATTTTTCATATAATTTTTTAGAATTTTTGTATAAATTTCAGAATTTTTCAAAAGTTTTGAATAATTTCGTAACTTTTTAAAAAATTTACTAGATTTTTTTTTAAATCAAATTGAAATATTTTTTAGAAGTGCCAAGAAAATATATTTTCTTTTAGAAATCTTCATATGTATAAATTTCGAAATGTTCTAAAATTCCTTATTTTATAATTTCTAATGAAATCTATAAAATCTGAAAAAGAGCTAAAGAGGTATTTTTTCAGAAATTATAAAATGAGAAATCTTAGAAATTACAGAATATTTCAGAATTCACATATACGAAAAATTTTTAAAAATATACTGTAGGTACACTTTTTTAGTATTTTTAAAGAGTATTCCAATTCGTACAAAAATTCTGAGTGTGAGAACAATTTTCTTTAAAAGCGTATTTAAAGCAACGTACAAGGCTACCGCTGAAAAAAATAGAAAAGAACAGAAAGTGCATCTGTGAATAACAACTGGTGAAAATTTTTACACGAATTGGAACATTTTTCAGAAATACCCATAAATGTTTAGAAAGTTTATATCTTCTCTCAGAACTTCTCATACAAGTGAATTCTGAAATATTTTGAAATTTCTCATCCCATAATTTTTAAAAAGTATTTAAAAATTTTTTAGATTTTATAACATTTCATCAAGAATTATACTTACAAAAAATCTTAAAAATCTTATGATATTTTATAATTAATATATATGAAAAATTCTGAGAAAAGATGTAGATTTTTTGAGAAATGTTCCAATTCGTATAAAAAATGTGAGAAAGTTACAAAATTATAGAGAAATTCTGAAAAGTTATATAGAAATTCTAAAAAAAATTATATAAAAAATTCTGAGAAAAATTTTTACCAAGGTAAAGCTAAAAAATGACGAAAAAAAAGAAAAAATTAAGCTCAACTTATTGTTAACACATACACAGCTCTTCGTCGAGTCTTGATTTGAATTCGCCGCTCTTTCGCGGCTCGCTCGCGGCTGACTCTGCGATTTCTCGCTGCGCATGAGCGAGTATTGTCAACACTGACACAGCCACGACAATGTAAAGAAAAGTGTGCGGCAATCGACTCGTCCACGAGTGAAGCATCGCGATGAAAGTCATTCAATGAGCAATGGTCAGCAACGATGTCGCCAAACGGTGTTCACCTCGCCGAGGTACCGTCGGAAAAGTATTAACCAGCAATATCGATTGATATATCTTATTCGAACGCGGCCACGCCGCAATTTCACTACTGGCGACACTAATGCCACCTGTCGATGTAAAAACAAACCGTCTGTAGCCGTTCTCTCCTCTCGGGCGTCTCTCGGTCCTTCAAATCATTGAGGATCAACGTTGACGGTCTCGATACTCTCGATTCGTTGAATTCGCAGTCGGAAGAACGCTTGTACGCGACATCGGCTGAATGCAGCGTCTTCATGGCTTCAACGGTAACGACTTTGTCGCCGATAACGAATCGTAGTAAGCGCGAATCATCGAGCTGAGGGGACACGTGTACGTTCTACTGCGAGTTTATCGCGCGTGGACAACGACGTCAACGACGTCTCTTCCTTGATATGCCTGGAGTGCATCGCTCGCGAGATCATCGACGTTACACTTTATCCTAGCTTCGATTAACGATTCTACTCTACGCTAGTCAACGGCGAATATGGCGGCGATGGATGGCGAAGCAAAGCTTGACGCAAGTATCATCCACTACGATTTACCAAACGTCATCGTGTCCCGATGTCTGCTTACTGAGACTCGCTGTGACGAGTATAATCGAAGGATACGATTTCATAGATACATTCTTGTCAAACATATGTTGCATTCAATGTTTTTTATTACATTCAACAGATGTATGATGATGTCACGTATGTTGTTGATCCTCAACATGTTGAGGGTGAGATGACAGTTGGTACAAAGCAGAGGTCGACTTTAGGAGAACCAGAATTTAATACATTAGACGAGCCTATTAAAGATACAATTGTAAGTAGATGTTTTGCTAACAAGAGACATAGATGACACTGCAACAGTGAAGTATTTCATCCTTGTATAATTTTGAAGCTGATATCAAAATCTATAATGGAGGTTCTACAATGAGTCGGTAATTGGTAGTCAGAAGTATTAACCAGTCTTAGGCTTGATTGCACCAACTTACTTTGACTTTAAGCAAGAAACTTAAAGTTCTCTTTGTCTCTCTTTTGCTTTAAAACGAGACAGAGAGTTTTATTCTGGCTGATATTTTTCGCAATAAGTTCTTTACCGAATTAATTGTAGGGGGCTTGTTTCATATATAGGAATGTCCAAATGTTTCGGCTCCTCATCATATTTATATTAGTGTCTAGATCCATTGTGGTTAATGTCCGAATGTTTTGGCGCACAGTCACATCTGAGATAATTAAATTTGAAAATTAAGAATATTTATTATGGAGTAAAAAATGTTCGTATATTTTCTTAAAAATGAACACAATGTCATGGCTTATTTTGAGCTATAATTAACTCAAAATTAATATAATTAACAAACGTTTCGGCTTACAAAACCTTCTTCAATGCTACAACGCAGAAATACAATCTTAAATTAACGAATAAAGAATAACGGACAATGAAAATTTAAAAACCATAAATGGTGAAGTGTCATAGTATAAAAAAATATATAAAAGAATATAAAAAAATATTAAAAAATAAAAAAATTTGAACGTCAATAAGTATCCCGCCAGGTGAAATAAGATAGGAATATTTGGATACTTCAGTCAACAATAGATTAATTATGTTCAGCGATAAAATAGATTTGCCAAATTCCTCGGTTGAGATCGAGAATCCAGTTTGTCACAGATTTGTATCAAACGATTTAAGAATTCTTTAATTACAAGTATTTTATGATATTCTGTAAAACAAATAGATTTATTAAGATAATATATTATTAGTGTGAAAAAAGAGGTACAGAATAATAACTTATGGTTTAAGATTATATCTCTGCGTTGTAACACTGAAGAAGGCTTTGTAAGCTGAAACGTTTGTTAATTATATTAATTTTAAGTTAATTTAATTATAGCTCGAAATAAGCCATGACATTGTGTTAATTTTTAAGAATATTTATTATATTATATTCATAACATCTAACTTTGATCGATAATTGGTGCTCTTTACCATATGTTATATGGTTGGATCTTATGGATCCGAGCACAAGAATTGTCGTAACACTTAGAGACTTGAGTTGTAGACGTAAGTAACGCACAAGTTTCGGCGTATGACATATGACTTATTGCCGTCTCTTGGGCAACTTCTTGTGCTTATCTCTTAGTTTTAAGTTTTGCTTAAAGTCAAAGTAATATTGGTGCAACTGGGCTTTAATCCTAGTCGTACAAGTTGGCTATTAGCTAACTTCATTGATTAAGACTTAGGACTACTTAAGACTTCCAACTCATTGTAGAACCCCAGTAATACAGTTACTAATGCTGGATTCGTGAAACTTATATTTAATCTATATTGATTTATAATAAAAATAATAATTTTATTGCATGCACTTACAAATGAATTTAAATGATGTTAAAATTACAAAAAGATATAAAGTGCTAGTAAAAGGTGAAGCGACAGTGATATAGCTGATACAAGGTCTAATCTGAAATTAAAAGGCACTAATTATTTTCAAAGTATCAAAATGGTATAATTAGTATTTTAAAAAATAAATACGAAGTTTATTTTTGTAACAGTAATTCTCAAATTTGCAGATATAACAAAGAATATAATTGAGTAGATCATAATAGACTCATCATTAGCTCGGGAGAGCAAACAACAAAGATAAAAATGATTCAGTATTAAAGTATCATTTTAAAGACCACGATGTGAACAATACAACAATTGGAAAATAAAGGATCTTAACATGAAAACAATTCCCTGTGAATTTATATACTACAATTCACTATTACATTGCATCAACTGTGTCTCTTGCTGAAAACTTTCAATAGTTAATAACTATAAAATTTCAAATAGTAATATATATGAAGAGTAACTTTCAAAGGAATAACAAGATCGAAAATGTACAGACCATTTCATTATGTCATGAAAAAAGATGCCAATCTTTACATAAGGCCACGGTCAGTATGCATAGTCAGTTCTTATATTCAAGACTATCTTAAGTTCAATTTTGAGGTATCACGAACCAATCAGACGGCTGCCTTATAGACCGTCTTAAGACATTACTTAAGACGGTCTTAAAATACTGACTATGAATATCGACCTTTGTGGCGCAACGAAGTTAACCGTGCTTTAAAACAATAAAGCCTGTACTAACGTACGATTAACTTTGATCTTGGTTTGAATTGCTGTTCATCTTTTTCTAATTCTTAAAATTCTTAGAATTTGAGAAAGAATAAATTGAATCAAGACTTTTAAAATTAATTTTACATTCGTAGAAACAGAATTAAGACATAATAATAATCTTTCAATATCACTATTTATTTGTAATGAATTACATTCTAAAGTAACATACTGTAAATGACGCTCATATCCGATAACTTTTAAACTTTCATGAAAATTTTTCGTTTACGTAAACTTTAATTTTAATCTAATTAAATTTGTTGTTTTGAATAAGGTAACTCAAGGAAAAAATGTTTAAAACGAAATCTCAAAATATTTTTCAACTGAAAAATAACATACAGCAGATAATTCAAGAATTATATTCAAATTTAATCAATATAATAAACCGCCATTCTTTTATAACACGCTACTGCGCACTGGAGAATTTCCTGTATATATATTTCACATTTTTATTACATATGTGTGATATAATCATCATTCTATCTGATATAGTTGAGAGACGTTCGAGCGGTGGGCAAGAAGTTTTTCCATGTTTTATATCCTAAAGAGAAGAAAAGTTTACTAAAAGAATGTGAGTCTATGAATGACAGAACTCTGTTAGTAAAAAGGTGACTGATCATTATATAATACGTTTGCATATTTCAGGGGATTTATGGGGACCATTAATATTGTGTACTTTTATGGCAATGTAAGATATATTTACATAGATGTTGTGGATGTATATGAAAAAATTACATGTTAATTTACAATTGCACTACATTTAGGATATTGCAAGGTTCAACTGACATAGCAGATAGTTCAAACGATGGAGGACCCGAATTTGCAGAAGTGTTTGTTATTGTATGGATTGGATCTATGGTTGTTACATTGAATTCGAAATTGTTGGGTGGAAATATGTAAGTAAACGAACTCTAAATTTTGACTTACTAATTGATTTTCATTATTGAAATGATTGTGAAATTATTATGTAAATGTATGATAATGAATATATTTAAATTTACAGATCTTTCTTCCAAAGCGTTTGTGTCCTAGGGTATTGCTTATTACCGACTGCCATCGCTCTAATTTTATGCAGAATCATACTAATAGTGCAGCAAAGCAGTCTTCTATTTACTCTTAGGTTGGTGATCAGCATGATTGGATTTTTGTGGGCAACGTATGGTAAGTATAACATCAATTATAGTAAGATTATATCTTTCCATTATAAATCATTATCAAAAAGAATTATTACTTAAAAATTTATTAATATTTCAGCATCGATGGCATTCCTTGGCGACAGTCAGCCCACAGGCAGGAAGGCATTAGCAGTATATCCAATTTTCCTGTTTTATTTTGTTATATCATGGCTAGTTATATCCCACACTACATAAAACGCAACATAACAATTAATCTGTTACAAGACTGCGCATTGCTCCAACCTTCCGCGTAAATAGGGGACGTAATCAGGAGACGACGAAAAAATAATCAGAAGGTGATGCAATGTTTTTCATACATGATATTTTCCAAGTCCTGCATTTGGACGTATTCCAATATTGTGCTTTTGTGAATAATACACAAGTATAGTAGACAAGTATTTATTATTGTCTTACAACGGGAATACCAGATGACGGGATCATGGTTTTTGATGCGCTTTTTATAGGCTATTCTTGAGTGAAAAAAAACGACATTATAAATTTCATTTAATGTTATTAATTACTTTTTGATTGTAACAAAATTTCATGAAATTGCATATTATTATTATTATACGAGGGCAAATCAATAAGTATCCGTGTTAGTAATGAAGACGCAAGCTTTTTACAAAAATTTTTTTTATTTTTCAACGTAATCCCCTTTTAGGAGGATACTTTTCCCAACGCTTCTGCCATTTTTTTAACCCCTCAGAAAAATACGATTTGTCGAACTCTGCAAAATAGGCCTCTGTTTCGGCAATAACCTCCTCATTCGACGTGAATTTCTTTCCACCGAGCCACTTTTTCAAGTTTGGAAACAAGAAGAAGTCACAGGGGGCTAAATCCGGAGAGTACGGTGGATGCGGCAGCAATTCGTAGCGCAATTCGACCATGCTTGGAAATTGATAACCGCATTCGCTTGTTGTCCACTGTGAGCAATCGCTGCACCCATTGGGCCGACAGCTTTTTCATTTCCAAGTTATCATGCAAAATATTGAATACCGTTCCATACGACACGCCTACCGTCTCTGTTACTTCATGCACTTTCGTTCGGCGATCAGCGAGAATCATGTCGTGGACGATTTCCTCAGTAACGTCTGTCGGGCGGCCTGGGCGCTCCTCATCAAAAACAGAGGAACGACCACGTTTGAATTCGTTGAACCAATATTTGACGGTTGTCATAGAAGATGGTGAAGAATTCCCATAGGCGATATCCAACATCGTTTTTATTTCTTTGCACGTTTTTCCATCCAAAAATAAGAAATGAATCACAGATCGATATTGCTCTTTTTCCATTGTATTGGAAAACATCAAACTCGCTCACTACGAATTACTGTCAAATCAAAATTATTGCATGAATCACTCTGAAATTTTATATGAAAGTGAAGGTGTTGTTTGAAAGATGATAGTACACGATGGTAATGCCAACTTGCGTCGCCTGTCTTGAAACACAGGTACTTATTGATTTGTTCTCGTAGATCAAAAAGTAATTAAACCTAATAACATTAAATTAAAATGAAATTTATAAAAATACTGATATTTTCAATTATACAGTACGTTTTTCAAATTACTACAATAATTATTTAAAAAATCGATTTCTTCGAAATTATGGACCAATGGCTGAAACGGCCGGACACGTATCGGTTTTTTTCGCTCAAGAATAGCCTATATAAAGCGCATAAAAATCCCTGACCTCGTCACCTGGTGTTCCCCTTGTTAGTTATTCAATATGTCAATTATGACTATATTAAGACTTTTAATTATATTTAAATCTCACTAAATGCACACTGCAATTCAAATAAATTTATCAATACAAAAATAGATTCTTTCTCTGGAAAATTTGTCAGATTGGTATATATTTATACAGACTTGATAAGAAAAAAAAACATAGTGCATGAGCAATACTTAACGTTAATTTAAATTGCTATATCTGGATATCTCTTAAACTTCCATAAATTTTTTAACCATTTATTTTTTTTTACCAAATTCCGATTTTAATTATAACATTAAATTTAGAAAGTGCAGAAGTTCGAAGTAGATTTGTATCTTTTGTATATTATGTACATAAATTATGTTTAAATCATATGTTACAATAAAATAATACAATATAGAATATAAGAAACTTTCATTGTTTATTTCATATATGTGAAAAGTATCTTTGCAACTTCCGTAAAAGTATCTTACTGTCGTAATGTATAGAATAAGCACTCAATGATTTTTGTACTGCGATATAACTCGTCTGTAGGTCTCCAACCTGTATGTGTATCGAACAAATATGTAGTATATGTTTGGCATATGTCACAGTATATTGGAAACAATTACCTCGTAAGCTAAGTGCGCGCTATTGAAGTGCGCTTCATACACATAACTAGCGATGTTAGCTGCTGCATGAAAATATGTTCTCGCTGCGGTAACGTTTCCGTTGCGCATCTCTATCACACCGAGATTGTTGTAAGCCAGAGCATGTCTGTTATCGCTTGCGATGGCTAGTTTCAAACACTCTTCGGCCATTATCAGATCACCTAGCGTCTGAAATGGCATCCATCCTTTATAATTTATGTTTTAAAACAATGATAAGTTATACATACAATAGCAATATGAGAGATGTTGTACCACACATCAGCCACATTCTCATCAGTAGCGAGATTTAATGCTCTTTCAAAGCATGATATAGTATGATCGTATTGCTGAGCATAGAAGCAACAAAGCCCGAGATTGTTAAACAACTCGGCGTTATGTACGCCCATTTGCAAAAGGCGCCTGGAACATATATACGTTTATTTATCGAAATTTAATATTATTATGTACAAGATTGGGAAACAACGTCGTTACTTGTAACATCATTGCAATTTTTTTTCAGTAATGGGTAACGATAATATTTCCTTATTTAACGGTAACATTAACTTGGTAACTTTGTTGTTATTTTGTTATATGAGTAACAAATATAATCGTTACTTTTATCATGTATTTATACATGTACAATGTATGTGTCTGCATAAGCGAATTTCAAAAGAAGAAAGTTTGACCATGTTGCGATTAATTACAAAGCCGTCATAATCACTAGATAGATCCCGCATTAAACTGGTAAATTAGTGATCAAAACAATTTTATGCCTTCTTATTGATTATGTTCTCACATGTACAATTTAATAAGATTCTTATTATTTAATTTTATTTAGCCATTCTAAAAAAAAAAGAGATCAAAATTTGATGAAAAAGTAACAGAAATTGTAACGATTCGTTACTTGTTGAATAACGATAACGAATTATTTTTATAAAGTAACTTTCCCTTATGTATAAATAAAGCATTGAAGATAATAGCTTGATCAAAAAGTTTCCGGAATTCATTCAGAAAATTCAAAATACAAGTTTATTCATCAAAAGTGATATTGTCCCCTTCAAAGTACTCTCCATCGACTGCAACGCACTTATGCCAGCGCTTGATCCAGCTCTCGAAACATTTCTGGAACTCTATTATTGGTATAGCCATCAGAGCCGTCTTCGATTTTTCCATTACCTCCTTTCGGCTGTTAAAACGCGTTCCCCGCAGGTTTTTTGACTCGATTGAACAGAAAAAAATCGCAGGGAGCCATATCGGGTGAATTCGATGGCTGTTGGATGGTATTCGTTGTTGCAAACTCGTTGCAAATTCAAATCTATTTTTAAAACTGTAAAAAATCGAAAACACGCGCAGAGGTAGATGTACTCAAGACGGCGTAATTTTTACAAATGTCAAGCTATGGCGATAAAATTTGATGGAAATGTCAATGATAGATGTGGCAACCTAGTCAAAAAAAAGAACTCAAATCAGCTGACTCAGAGCATCACCTGATGGTCTCTTCCGGAAACTTTTTGATCAAGCTGGTATGTACCTAATCATTTAAGTCCGATTGCACCAACTTTGATTTTAAACGAGGCTTTAAACTCTGCCTATCTGTGTCTCTTTCGATTTTAAAACGAGACAGATAGAGTTTAAGTCTCGCTTAAAATCAAAGTAAAGTTGGTGCAACCGAATCTTAGTGAGTTTAAAAAAATAAATCATTGCAAAATAAAAAGAGTGCATACGATCTACTCATATCTCTTCAATGTTTAACTTTATATATATTACGTTTAATATATATATGTAATAACCTGTAATAACGCAAAGCTAGCTCCGGTTGATCATTGTAAAAATGATGCATGCCTATACTGGCAATTGCCTCGGTATGAGAAGCGTCTTCTTGCGCGATCACCTTGTAATATTTCATGGACATCGTCGCGTTATTCAGACCCTCGAATATGCGGCCCATCTCCGTGAGGATCGTAACATCGTTCGCGAAGTGCTCGAGGCCTCTCTTACATGTATCCAGAGCAGCCACTGGCTGATCGAGCCGAATATAGACTCTGATCAGCCGCAAGACCGTTTCGATGTTTTTATGATCCTTCAACGCCGACTTGAATTGTTGCTCTGCATCTCTTATCAATCCTAAAGTATAATAACACTTTCCCAGTTGAACTTTCCACCACCAATCTTTATATTGACAGACCTGCGTTGCCTGAACAGCCAAGTCCAGTGCCTGTGATATATTCAATGAATATATTTTAATATTTAATTAAAAATATTATAATAGTAATAATCCGTCAATATAATGTTTATACTCACGTATCTCGCATCATGCTCGTGATAATATATATATTCGAACAATGGTTTTGCTATGCTTTGCTGATTAGCGTATTTAGTTATGTTCAATCGCGATAATTGGATAAATGGTCCACCAGGTTCTGTCAACATTGACGCTGTGCCAAGCCTTGGAGGAAAAGACCTCGTTTAATCTTTTCTTGATTTACAATTAAGATTACGCGCATATAAGTCATATTGTATAATATACCTAACACTGCGCCCTGAACTTGCTGTAATTGGCCTAGCAGTCATTGCTGTTCTCGGTGTTCTCAATGCCTGTTCAATCGATTGAGACATTGCTGCTTGTGTGGCAGGCCGTATTACTCCAGTAACAGGTCTGCCTTTAAGATATTAATATAGGATTTAATTTTAAAATGCATGAATAAAAATTAGAAAAAGGTTGTAATTTTCTCAGATGAATTCTGACAAACCGGATTGTGTTTTAGGCCGTACTCCTTGACCAGTGTAACTAGTGCC
Source organism: Acromyrmex echinatior (assembly GCF_000204515.1). The sequence goes on from NW_011626711.1 coordinate 254,640, forward strand.
AGGATTTCTCAATGAAGTACCCGGTCTGGGCATCGTCGATATCGCATAATTATCTAATAAGGTCTCGGCGATTCCCTCTTCCTCGCCTTCAATATCGTCCACGTAAACTTGCAGCGTTAAAGCACGCATTTTCAGGACCCATACGGCCTGGTAACGAAGTCATATGTCACGATTGATTCGTAAACAATTACTATTTTATGCATAAGAAATAAAGAGAAATATACCTGATCTAGCGGATTTTTTCTCAACAAATCCGTGCATATTGCAGCGCACGCCTCGTACTTTTGTCGACTGAATAAGCTCAAAGCGGTAAATAATTCCATGTTCGACAAAGCCTGAATTTCCTCGGAATGGAATATGTATCATTGCATTGATCCGATTATTATAGAGTACTATACTATACCTTGAGTAATCATTTTCCTTACAGCTGTCGTACAAACACAAGCGAAATTATTGATTATTTCAAGTTATTTCTTTACTTTATAGGTGAGAGCGGTTTACCCCCATTTCAGTTGGTCACTAACCAACCAACCAACGTTCTAGTGACTAGAAATGACTTAATTCAATTCCTCATATTCTGCGAAAAACATCTATATATACTTTATTTTTTTACATGATCGTTGAATAGTTAAAAATAATTATTTAGTAAAAAAATTTAAACTTTGAATGAAAATTCCGAAAAAATTCTATAAGCTTAATTAGATTAAAATGAACATTTTTTTGTCTCTTAGATTTTTTTTATAAAATCAATAATTTTTGAGATAAAAAAAAGTCCTTGAGTCCAATCTTGAAAAATGACTATTTTTATGAATTTTTTTCTCACAAACTTTTCAAATTTTCTAATGAGTATGAAAAACGAAAATATTCGGCTTTTCTTAAACTTCTTAAAGCGGCTTTTCTTAAACTTTTTAAACTTCTTAAACGAGAATTTTATTTTATTTTATTCTATAATGTTATTAATAGTGAAAACTTTATTATCATAATGAGACTCTTAAAGGCACGTCTGCGCTCTGACGAAAATGAGAAGTTTCATAAATGTTTGTTTAACGTTTACATAAGCGTTTGCAGAAATTCGTTGAGAATTCAGAACCGGTCAATAGAGTGTTCATAAATAATGTAATTTTGTTACAATTTTATTTAAAAAATTGCATTTGCGCATAATGCAATTGATCAATCGATAAATTAAAAAATTTACCGATGCTTTTGTTTGACTTAATTCGGATTTGAAATGTTTGGTTTGTAAAACTTCTAATAAATGCGTAAATAAAGATGATGATAATGATAATAAAGATGATTTCAAGACCTAAAAGTGTAATAAAAATATTAAAAACTCTGTTATTAATATTTATATTCCAGAGCAAAGCAGAAATTGCAACGCTGCAATGTTTGGAAGGCATTCTCTGACGAAAATAAAAAGTTTCATGAGCGTTTAGTGTTAAGTTTGTTAAACTCAGACATTTTATAAAAAAAAAGGACATTTTATAACAAAATTTTTCACTGAAGACTCTCATCATACTGCGCCTTTTATCCTATTCGATGTAGTTTTTTTTTAATACGAGAAATCGAATTTCACTGTGTCCCTTTAGTGGCGATGTTGTGCATTGCTTAAAAATTAGATATGTAGAAGAATGTTTGCTAAATAAAGGAAAAAGGTTTGTGTTATGGAGTTGAAGAAAAAACATTTTTTGGGCGTCTTTAAGCTGTGCTTTGCGTAAACGCCTTACAAAATGTTTACTAAGACTCAATAATTCGCATTGAAACAGCGTTTGTTGAACGGAAGAAAAATGCTTGTCTCATTGAGAAAAGCGTTTGCTAAATGTTTGAAAAGTCTGATAGTGAACTCTCTGCACGAAGGTGCATCAGCGTTTACTGAGCATCTGTGAAAAGTGTTACTTTAGCATTACAGAACTTTCATGAAATGATATATACTGTATTTTATAACCGTTCTGAAAGTGTTTCAAACTCAAGGTGTTCTGTAAGCATTTTTATAAAGCGTTTAGAAACATATCAATTCTTAAAAAATCGTCATCGAACGTCATCGAACGTCGTCAACATTTTAAGTTCCGTATTTTTGCCAGGGCAAAATCAACATACCTTCCTGTGGAGGAAAGTCTCGAATTGTTCGACTGCAACATGAAACGAGTTTTTTAATTCATCGATTGATCAATCGCACTGTGCACAAATGTAATTTTGTTCCATAAAAGTTGCATTTGCGCATAATGCGATTGATCAATCGATAAATTAAAAAATTCACCCATGTTCTTGTTTGGCTTAATTCGAATTTAAAATGTTTGGTTTGTAGAACTTTTAATAAATGCGTAAATAAAGATGATGATAATGATAATAAAGATGATCTCAAGGCCTAAAACTGTAATAAAAATATTAAAAATTCGTGTGTTATTAATGTTTATATCCCAGAGCAAATATTTCAATTTTCAAACAAGCGCTATGCCCAGTCGCAATATTAGTTCACAATTCGATGTTGAAACATTAGCTGTGTTCGGCGGACTCAACAGTTGAGTGTTATTGATTTATTTTTCGAGATCTAAAATATTGATTGAATGATTTAAAAGAATACACCAATAACAGCGAGTGCTCACTCAAACTCAACTGTTGAGTCCGCTGAATGCAGCCATAAGGTGCGTCCAGAAGCATAACCGCTCACTGAGCGCTCAGTGAAGCTCTTGTACCTGTTTGGTCTATATTTTTAGATCTAATGGAATATCAGATGCAAGAGCTCATTGAGCGTTCAGTGAGCGGTCGTGCTTCTGGATGTACCCATTTAGTATGAGATATTCCACCGCGAGTTTGTGCCATTTATGCACCTATCGTGTATGCAGATGAAATGTAAAAAAATTGAAGTTCGTGTTGAGGGCAACACTAAACCGCAAAGGTGTCTAAAAAAAAGTGGTCAAGAATATCATTAATTATGACGTTTTTGATTTAAAAATTTTGAAAAAATGACCCGACATGTATGTTTATAAAAGGGCTACCGTTGGAAAGGGGAGGATTTGTAGATTACAAAAATGGTAGGGTGCCATCTTTAAAATGCTCACAACACAAAATGCTTTGACAGCTAGGATAAAGAGGGTGAGTAATGAATGAATTTTTGTTCATTAAATGCACCCATGGCGTAGTTCAATAATTTTTGCACTAGATTAATGTTTACTCTTTATGACGGAATAGGGTAGCTTTTAAAAAACTGGTCCAAAACATTGGAGGCATCCGAGCGACGTTTCCGAACGCAGCCAATTGTCTGCATGTTACTATAATGTCGGTATATTCGAAAGTGTTGAAGACAAATTTACGGTAAGTTGCCAGCATCATAAGCAATCACAGATTTGTGCGATTGTATTGAAACATGCTTTGCTATCTGAACAGTTAGTGCATTTCTAAGCAACTTTTTGAAGTAAATTGCTTGCCTATTACGACAGCATAACCATAAAATCAGTAAAATGTAGCAATAGTAATGGCAGTAGTAACATAATCATGAATGTAATAATAATTAAGGTAGTAATCGATGCAACGGTATGATTGGTATTTGTTTTTAATCGTGTGAAATGAATATGTATCATGGCGGATTTTTAATTGATATATACATATATAGTGGATCACATACATAGTGGAAGATGGATATATATTAATATTTGATGTAATCCTTTGATTTGTAGGAACGTGAATGGATAAAATTATCAGATACATTCCTGATATGCTCTTGATCTATGAAATAAATTTTTTCATTTATTAGAAAATTATAATTGTGATGGCATTTATTGATAAAAATCACGTAAGGTTAGTGAAAAAGTAACAATAACAACTGTTATTGTAGCAATTTATGTAGTTGTTATTTATTATGTATATGAGCATTACCATTGTAGTATACAAGAAGCATTCGAACAATTTTTCGGGATCAAAACTATAGAAGAGCAATGTACCGAGCAATCTTTGACACGTTTACACAATGTTTTTTTGGTAATTAAACGTTTTTCCTCTCAAAAATGTAATGTTTTTTATGATTTTTTTCTTACAAAAATATAATTGGATACAGGCAACAGAGAATGGGGAGATGGACTCTTCTCAACTATATGATGCTTTTCGTGATATCCTCGAAATAAACATGTCACAGGACGAATTTCAAGTTTTATTCAATAAAGTCAGTTAATCTCTGCCTTCTTTCAATTTTTAAAAAATGTTTTTAAAAATTTAATTGTCAATTCAGATAGATACGAGACTTAATGGCAAAGTAATATGGGATGAATTCATTTCTTACTTACTGATAGAATTTCGGAATATAGACACTAGTTTGAAGTCGCAAATGGAAATACCATTAATGAGTTTACCCAAATTGTTAAGAACGCATCATCGCACTCCTGTGTGCAGAATTACATTTTGCCCGGAAGTTTTGCCAGTATGCGGTCAACATTAAAAATTTGCCTGGTGAAACATTTCTTAGAATTGTTCTATAATTTTTCAGTTAGAATTCCATATAAATTTCAGAATTTTCCAAAATTTTTATATAATTTTGTTAACTTTTTAGAAAATTTCTCAGATTTTTTATAGATTGGAACTTTCAAAAGTGCAAAAAATCTATATCTTTTCTAAAATTCTTTATATGTATACAGAGTATCCCAAATATTTTAAATATTTCATTAAGCTTTCTCAAAAACTATGGTAGATTATGGAAAAATGTTTCAAATAAAAGTTATATGGTTCGGAGAGAGTCATAAGAAGGTACTATTGACTTTGAATGGCATCGCCAAGGTTAGGTCACATCAATTTTTTTTAATGGAACATTCTATTTTTGATGGCAGAATCTAATAGCTGGTCAAGAGCTTTTCAAAACACTACAATAGAATTATTTTTTATTAAGTACTTTTCGAATTATAAGGCTTGAAAGTTGTGTCGCTGACATTAGCATTACGCAAGGTATCCGATCGATAACTAAAACCTCTCAGATCATGTCCTGGATAACATTTATTATTTTAATTTTTACGTAAAAATGGTTTTTAGTGTAAAAATGAAAATAACAGGTACAACCTCCAATGGCCTTGATCTTAATAAATGTTGTTTATGATCCTGAACAATATTCGAGAGGTTTTAGCCGTTGGTCGGACACTTTGCGTAATGCTAATGCCGGTGATACTGGAATGCTGATACTTTCAAGCCTTATAATTCGAAAGTACTTAATGAAAAATAACTTTATTATAGTGTTTTGAAAAACTCTTGACACCAGCTATTAGATTCTGCTATCAAAAATAGGGTGTTCCATTAAAAAAAAATCAATATAACCTTGACCTGATTTTAACGACGCCACTCAAGGTCAAATCAATGGTATCTTTTTATGTCTCCTTCCGAATCATACAACTTTTGTTTGAAATATTTTTCTGTATCTACCATTTTTTTGAGAAATCTTAATGCATTATTTAAAATAATAATAAGGGACCCTGTTCTATTTTTAATACTGTATTTTCTTATATTGGCAACTATTTTTACCAACATGAGAAAATGCGGTACTAAAAAATTTTGAAAAAATTCTCATAGTTCTACGAGAAGAAAATAAACATTTTTTTGTTGCTTGCTATTTTTCTGTAAAGTTGATAGTATTTGAGTAAAAAATTATTAAAAACCAATTCGGTGATTTTTAGTAATTAATATCTTATTAACTATTGTAAAAATTGTAAAATGATAGAGGAGTTTCCGATTCAGCTTAGTCCGCTCTATCCTTATATGATCCCTACGAGAATTTTATTTATTATTTATCAAACATCTTGTATATATATGTATATATTTATATGTATACATTTACATACACCTTGTATATATATATATATATATCACAGAGTGTTTCATTTTAAGTGATATGTTTGATATATATTTTTTTTTATCTCGCAAATCGATGATTTTATTGAAAAATTTTTCGAACGAAAGTTTCATGGCTTGAAGGTGAACACATGATGTAAATGTGACTTGACCTTGAGTGATCTTGTCAAAACCAGGTCAAGATCATTAATGTTTTTTAAAATGGAAATTCCTATTTTTTATTACATATTCTTGTAGCTTATCTCGAGAGCTTTCCAAAACACTATAATAAAGTTACTTTCCGTTAAGTACTTGTTAAATTATAAGGCAAGATTGGGACTGATCCGACTAACTAAGACAAGACTGATCACTGATCCGGCCAACTAAGGCAGGGATCGGTAGATGGGCACTGCTCGCGGGCGCGAGCAGTTGCCCGCAGACAATAGTTGAATACGTTGGGTAAATAGTTGAACATCTTTGGGCAATAAATGCTATGAGGAAAAATAATAAGTGTTACATGGAAAACATATTTTCTTTCTCTTGTATAATTTCTATTTATTTGTAATAAAAAAAGTGCGATTGAAAAATTGTTTTTCTAATTATCTTATTTTTTAATTTTTCTTAAATGTTGAACAGTAATTGTAAAAAAGAAAAAACATATATAGACATTTTATACATAATGCAAAAGAATTTCAGACACTCAGGAAAAGTATTAAAAAATTATTCTTTTATACAAATTTAGATAATTCCAAATTAGTATGAAATAATAACAATGTAGGTTTCGAATAAATGTTTCTTAATTCGTTTTTTACAAATTCATATTTAATTGATAACAATCTAATATTGTTTGTGACATATCAGGTGTTATAGTCCTGGCACAATTTAAATGAAGTATTGCGTTTAAATGCGAATCGTAAAAGTCTGCCCAGTTTTGACTTATTTAATTTCATTATAGAAAATAATTGTTCGCATGAATAAATAGAGCCAAACATACTTATTATTTTGCAGCGTGAACATGTAATCGGGAAAAATGCTCTTGTGATACATATGAATAAAATTGCATAATGTCAGTTGTTGTGTAGAAACAATTTTTGAGTAAAATGTCACATCTCAAATCAATTAATTCTAATTGTATATCTGCGGAAATGATATTAATATCAATAATATGAAAGGTGTCATAAAGATAAGAAAATTTACTTTTAAAACGTGCATTTCTCTGAAGTCAAATTCATTATGCAATAATTGAAATGAATTTATATAATTTCGTTTTGCTCGTCTTTAATGTATATAACAACAGATAATAAATTTGGAAAATGTAATAACTGTCGGCATGGAAATTGATTAATCTATAAATTAAGTTTCATTTTAAAAGACTGAATTTGATCGAACATATGAACTATTAATTTAGCCTTGTCTTGTAAATGACAATTTAATGTATTCAAATGATTAGTGATATCCGCAAGAAAAGCAAGATCGGTGATTCAGAAAGGCTGTGATAGTTCAGGCACAGATTTATTTTTTATGACATTGTGTTAATTTTTAAGAAAATATACGAGCATTTTTACTCCATTTTATTTTTTATTTCTAAAAATATAGCTATTTCTTCGTACAAATGAAAGAAACGTTCAAGTTTTATCTCGACTAAGCCATCTTTTTGCAAAAATAGGAGATATCAGTATAGTCTGACTCTAAAAAAGATAAAAATTCGCGAAATTGACGATGGTTCAATCCTGTAGTCCTAATGAAATTTACAACTTTAATTACAATTTTCATTACTTTGTCATACTTTAAAGATTTTGCTTCTTGATGAATTATACAATGAATTGAATGAATTTCTTGTATTGATTGCCTCATAAATTTAGACTTCAAACGTCCTACGAAGCCCGCATTACGTCCAACTGCTGCAGCACCATCAGTAGCAATTGAAGTCAATTTGTCCCAAGACAGATTTATACTTTCCACCGCTTCTTCAACATTAGACAATATGTCCTCCTGTTGTCGTATCTTTTATAGGTATATTCAAAAGTTCTTCGGTAACAGACAGATTGCTATCCACACCATGAATAAAAATTGCTAATTGTGCGGTATCAACGATGTCAATACTTTCGTCGAGAGCTAATGAAAAGGCAATAAAACTCTTTGCTTTTAATAGCAATTGTCGCTCAAGATTTTCACCTAATTTTTCAATGCGACGTGTCATAGTTCGAGAAGACAGATTAATTGATTTGAATTTATTAATGTTATCCGAACATACTGTCTCTGCCGCAATCATTCAATACATTGTTTGATAAATGAACCAATGCTGGACGCGATTCACGTGCAATAAGATGGGCAATTTTGTAACTAGCACACAAAGTAAGTTTATTTAAAACTGATTCTTCTTCCTATTAGAAAAATATCTTTATGTACATATTTTTATATTTAATAGAAGAAAAGATGCTATTAGAGGAGAATAATAGAGGAGAGAAGATGTTTATCTGACATCTCATTTACATTTTATATAATAACTATAGATTAATAATAATCAATATATAAATGTAAAACTTAATGATTACATTCATCAATATGTTATAATAAATGCTGTCTATTGTATATATTGATATATTAGCGTCACAACACAACGTTAGTGTAACAACAAACTACTGTACAAATAATTCCATTAGTAATCACTAGAATTTATTACCTAATAGGAGATATTAAGAGGGTATATACGATATATACACTGACCATAATATCACCTTATATGTCTATATTATAAATAAAAATTACTTTATTATTGATGACAGCTAATTTTAAATTGTTTAAGAGTTCAACTCGTTCCGATCCTTCTATCTTGTCATAGTAGTTCCATGTTTTGCGTTATAATATCTCTCGATATTATATTTTTTTGGAATTATATTCATTCCACAGATCAAACATTGTGCATAATTATTAAGTTTATTATTATTAACTATTTTTCTTCCCACAGACTCTCAGAACCTGTACTTATAGTTCTTTTCGTACTTTGATTATTATTAATGTTAACTGTTTTTTATTCATATTATTAATATTAATTGATTTTTGTTTTTTCTAAGCTAAACAGAGTTTTTTTCTAAGCTAGACTAGAGATAATTTGACGATTGCCTATCTATATTGCTACTGTTATTTAGTTATTTATCATTTTTCTTTTATTTTGCATGTTCAGCAGAATATTTATTGCTTTTATTTAAAGAATTTATATAAAATATATTTATTGTTTACGTTAATATTTATTGCTTTTATTAAAAAAATTTAATACTCGAGACCAAAAACTATAACGCTCATATATATGCGCGATACTATTTTTGTGATAAAAAAAAGTATAAAATACAAAATTTCATTCTAAGGTACAAAGGAAATAGAATACGCTCCTCTGAATGAAGTTGACTGTAGATATGCAAAATAGCCGAGTATTCGCGAACGCCCGTGCCCAGTTTCAGCATTTTGCCGATCCTTGAATTAAGGCAAGATCGATCACTGATCCGGTCAACTAAGGCAAGACCGATTACTGATTCGGCCGAAGGCAAGACATGCATCTGTGCATATGTCAAGCAGTGTGGATAGATCGCGGAGACGCGCCCGCGTAAGAATCCTGCTCACACGCGCATGCGTACATGAATAACGCGGAACTATAACTTTCAAGCTCCATAACTTGGAAAGTACTCAATGAAACGTAATTTTAGTATATATGTTTTGGAAAGCTCTCGAGATAAGCTACAAGAATATGTGATCAACAATAGAGGTTTCTATTTAAAAAAAACATTAATGACCTTGACCAGGTCACTCAAGGTCAAGTCCACATTTTTATCGTGTGTCCCCCTTCAAGCCATGCAACTTTCGTTCAAAAAATTCTTCAATAAAATCATCGATTCGCAAGATCGATCATATCACTTAAAATAAAACACCCTGTATATATATGTGTATATATATATATATATATATATATTATATTGTCAGAGAAAGCTCACTCTCCTGTATCAATAATAATACTTTTTTACGTTCTGAAATAGATTAGAAAAACATATTTCTTAATTATGTTGGAAAAACACATTCTGATTTTTTTAATAAAAAAAAGAGTTGACCGATTTTTATATCGATCATTCTTCCAAAAAAAATGTTGTTCGCTTCTGTTTTTTACAGTTATTGCAGATTTATTATATCAATTTTTAGGATAGAAGCACGAGTTTCCGTCGAGGTTGTTATCTAACTGTTAGTCGAGAGGGAATGATTAATTACTGGTCATTAGATCTTAACTATGAGCGTACTGTGCAGTCCAAAAATCGTTAGTACTTCTTAACTTCTCTCTCATCTTCAGTTAACACTTTTATCGATACCTTTTTTGCAGCGTTCTTAAAAGTGCAACCTACTGTTATAACTGATATGATCGTGTTACCGGATGTTCAGATAGTGTGCACGAGTTCAACAGAATGTGATTTGAGATTTTACGACGTCGCGGCAAAAAAGTTTGATCTCCGCATACTGGTCAGCGATTAACTCAGATTTAGTAAAACTTTATCATTTATCATCTATCCACTGTTAATTGTAATTAATAATAAATGATATTTCTAGATATCCAGTTTGGAAAATGCAGTCATTTGCATGTACTATTATTTTAGTAGAAATATGAACGAAAATTCTTACATCGTCCTAGGTGATACAAGTGGGTCTATTATAATCATAACTTTTAATCCTACGGATAGAGGACCTTTCAAGCAATATACTGCAACTGACTCGATCATTTTTCGTTACGACAATGTCATTAAAGTAAGTAAAACCTGTTGGAGGTCACTCAGGGTCATGACTTTGACAACATACGTCAAGGTCAAGGTCAAGGTCATTGGAGAAGCCTTCTCTAAAGTGAATAATTATTCTATAAAATTGTTTATTGCACTAATTTCAAAATAGGTTCAAATTTGATTACATCTTATTTCAATATAAATTAAAGGTTTGCTTCATAGATGTAGTTGAAGGCTTTGCGGAAAATTACTTTGCTAAAAGATTACTACAATTAGGGGGAGATACAAGGATTAGATGTCATAGAATTAAAAAATATACATACAAATTGGACGAGCCAGGTAGCTTATTATGGAAGCTTACGTGTATTTGTGTCGAGTAGCCAATGCTCTGATTGTTCTTTGTGCGTTTTCGATACGAGTGGGACAAAGAAGCAATATAAATTTCAAGTTCTCATGGGAATATCCTGTTTCACGTTCTGCGATGGTATCCTTTCGCTTTGCAATCGCAGATACGGAGATTTTGATGTAAATCAGATTCGATTTTAAAACAATGATTTTTTCAGAAAGTCAAATATTGGTAACGGGTGGACCAGACTGCGTGGTTCGCATTTGGAATCCGTTTGTTCCCAGGAAAGCAAATGCTATTTTGTTGGGGCACCGATCGACTATCTGCGCGCTTGTCGTAACTAACGCTGGCAATCGCATTTTTTCCTTGTCGAAAGACAGATGCATAAAAGTATGGGACGTTCCAGCTCTTAGTTGCATTCAGGTATAGAAAAATTATAATTCTTAGATATAATAGTCTCTTTTCTGTTGAACATTTTTATTTTTCTTATCGTTTAATAAATCATATTTTTCTTTTAATAAATAATAGAAGATATGTGTACATTTCGTAAACAGACATACAACAAATTACCACGTGAGCTGAGTGAATACACTCCCATGACCATAGTGTACAACACGCTGACCTGTACGATGATTATTGCTAGCGTGATGATAGCTGTTGTCGTTTGCGAGCACGTAATTAACGAGGAAATCTCGGACGGCTATACGCACACTAAGGGCGTCAGTTGTGTCCTCTACAATCAGCTCTTCCGTGTGGTAACTTCCTCTTTTATCCAAAAATCATTAATAAAATCATTAATGAAAATTGAATTATTTAGTAAAACAAAGTTGCATAATTCAATAAAATAACACACAGTTGCACAGTTTTAAATGATATGTTATTTTATCGGGATGCAGATTGTTTCTACAGGATTGGATTCATGCATCATCGTATGGGATCCATGGTACGGACGCCGTTTACGTTTGATATCACACGCTCACAGTATTATACAATATGGACAGTACGTCGACATCGAGATCACTGCGGCTTGCTTCGACGATTCGGAGCAATTTTTAGTGACTGGCGCAAGAAATGGTTCAGTGAAAATGTGGAATTACAATACCGGAACCTGTATACGCGATATGATGGTTGATTATCAATGGTACAGTGGATATTAAATAACTGCTCTTTTTCTTACAAATTATGTGACATTCCATAGTAATAGCGTTTTTCTTAGTACAACATACATTTAAACAGTATGCTTATTCTTTTTGGCTGAACTTTTGCACCAGTTCATCCTTCTTCTTTCCTCCGGAAAAGAAAAGGAAAATGAATTGATGCAAAAGTTCAGCTAAAAAGAACAGGCCTAGTGTACCGTGTTTAGCACCGGCTACGGTGTAGAGCCAGTGTGACATTTAAAATTAAAAAATGGAAGTCAACCGGGGTTTTAGCGCAATAATGAAGTTATATTGTACACCATGGTGTGCACCATTCCAGTACATAGACGCGACTGATAGTGCAAGACCAGATAGACAAGATACCAATGTATTCTAAGGAAAAACGCCATAAATTACAAAAAGTATTGTAATTGGAAAATTATGACATTTTCGAAAAATTATTTATACAATTTTCTTTCCAAACATTTTTTGTTACAGTTACAATAATTGATAACAAAGTTACGTGAATTATAGTAAATTCGATCACTCGCACGACAATGGCTGCGTTCAGCAGAGAAAGCAGCTTCGCAACTGTTGTAAAATTCTTCAATGTCATTGGTTTATACGTTCATAGATCTATAAGGAATCGAAAGCAAAAACCAATCATATTGAAGAATTTTACAACAGTTGCAAAGCTATTTTCTCTGCTGAACGTAGCCAATGAATCAGTGTATAATGTGAAAGTGAATAAAAAAGGTCAATGTTCTCTACGCATGCAAGCAGAGCTGCGGCAGATTCATAAGTGGAGTTTGGGGGAGCAGGTGACCTTTTAACAAGTGATTAAAATAATCAAAAATCTTCTGAAGTTAGTCACGTAGCACTTCTAAGCACATAAACATGACCGCTTAATTATCGGAATGCCTTCGTCTTTGGGCGGTATTCATAGTTGATTTTCTTATATTTAAGATTAAGTTTTAAGTATGATATTTAAAATGTTATGAATCAATCAGAGAGCTGCATTAACATCTTAAGATATTACTTAAAATGATTTTAAAATAAGAACGGACTGTGATACCGCCCTACTTTTTTATTTAATATACAACATTGACCTTACTTTGTGATTTTCTCTCGTATAATCAACTTTTTGACAATAAAATAATATATTATATTCTGTTAATTAACATAGCAATAATATTATCATTTATAATCATTTAAAATATATATATATTTATATACTTTTACATTTTGCTAATTTCACACATAGCAGTTTTCAATATACTAATCGAATGTAATATAAAAGTTTATCCGCGTCACATGCAATAGCTTCTACGTATTCCAATAAGCACATTGCTATAGTAAAAGCATGTTAGAGCATGCAACGTGAATAAATCTGAATAATTCGCTATCAGAGAATATCTTCTAATGTTACTTTTCATCGATATCATGAGCGATATAATAAATTTTCATTTCATATTATTTTTTTCTGCAGCGAAATAACGAGTATCACATGGTACAAAAATCGAATTCTGTGCTGCGGTTGGAATAAACACGTGACAGAATTGTCGATTTTCAAATCTGATATATGCAAAAAGAATTGGACGACCAGTCACACCGACGACATTCTATGCATGGCTGCGAGATATCCACAGCTATTAGCTACCGGATCGTACAACGAAGAATTAATTTTCTGGAATCTTGAAACGGGCCAGCCTTTTAGAAAGTATCTAGTGACTGATGTTAATAGAAGGTGATGTCAACTTGATATTTTCATGAACAATAATTAATACAGTAAATGTCAGCAACTTGCAATCGAAGGTTAATTGACTTAATAGGTACACGAGAATGACGAATGAACAGAAAGAGTTTAGAAAATTGAATGAGATCAGTGGATCCGTCAATCAGCAGATTAAGTAAATAATAATGCGCTTATGGCTACGAAAGAAAAGGTTTCTTTTGTCGAAATGTTTTAAACCGATTCCTCGTGAAACAGAAAATTGACTCCATGTGTTCATCAAGAGTCAGCATTGAACATTGTTCGCGTAACTGCAGTACGCGCGATAATCTTTCTAGCAGCGCGAGAAATGAAACCCGATGTCGGTACACTGTTGGTTGCCCTCGATTCCGGTTTGATACAAGTATGGACGCATCATCCTGCGGCGGGATTTTTAGGTGCTTTTTCGGTCATACACACTGTCGGTGATTGTGCCACATCCTTAGCTACTGATCCTGAAAATCAATTTTTTATAACAGGTTTTGGAACTTTCTAAAGATTTGATTACATCCTCAACTTTTCAATTAAATCTTTTTTCTCATGTCTACAATTTTATTTCTGGAATTTCCCCTTGAAGGTCATAGTATAGGGTACATAAAAGTTTGGCTTCTCTCTAATTACATGCTACCAAATCCACCGAAAATTTGCATGCCGCTACTGAGATTAGAATTCCCATTTTTATGGAAAGATAAAATAAACGGCTGCCACTTCTGTTGTCATCTGTGCGTGGTCATACGCGGGGAATTACTTCTCTTCAAATCATTTCTAGCGCGCGAGTGATAGTCAGGTATATACAATTATTATAAAGGTTTTGATACAGGCGCATCTCTTTACTAAAAAAATTTTAATAAATAATAGCGGTAGCGCAGATCGCACAGTACGTTTATGGAGTTTTGGAGGTCGTTATATATCAACACTGGGCACGTTTAGAGATTGGATCCCAATTCTGCCTACTGTGCCCGTGCAAAAATATTTCGAGGATTATAAGCTTCCAGCAGACATTATTAGGGAGGGATTTGCCAGTTCTACCACTTTGAAGGTAAATTTGAAAAATGTATATACGGGAACGCAATGTACATTTGGGACGATGCAAAGGTACTTCATGGTGGTATGAGAAGACCGATAGAGTTTGAAGAAAAGGAAATTGATATCTCAAAAGAAATTCTCGAAGGAGAGCAATATATGTTGTACGGGAAGGAATTCGACAGACTTGTGCTCGAGACATATTATGAATCACAGTTGCCTGAAACCATCTATCAGAAACATCTGCGATTAGACAATACTTTGCCATACGTGAGTACATACATATACAATTATACATACTTCATATGTATTAAAATATATATTTTGTAAGATTCATTATATGTTGTCATATATAATAGCAGATTCGGACGCACTAATGTACATTAATAATCTATGTAAAATGCATGCAAATATTTCGAATTATAAAATACAGACTTTACTTAACAGCACAATAAAATGTCTTGAGGATTTCATTGTTATCCATTTTTATATTTACATTGAACACACATTTTTAATAAATGTGTACGATGGCTTTAATGTGCATGAGTGCGCACTGAATGCATTCAATCGAATTCGCTGTAATGCAATTTCAACTTAAAAATTTTACATTTATTGTAGATACCAATTTATACGTATTTATCAACCTACTCTTTAAAACCTGTAGAGGCACAGAAAATACTCCTGCTTGAACAGAAAATAGAACCTACGTATGAATTTTTATTTTTATTCGAAATCATTGAAAAGATATCACACAGGGTGTCCGTCGAATACTTTGATATATATATATATATTTTTAAACTATTTATAATTACAGTAAAAAGATGTACTTAAGAAGACCAATGGAACCACTGCGCTCTTCTGCAATACAAAGAGGCAAAAGCACTTCCACAAAATGAAATCTACCGCAATGCTCTCCATCATTTGAACCTTATAAACTCTTGCAAAATGTTAGTATATATATTAAAATAGTACATATTTTACACATTGTATAAATTAAAATGAGAATTAATTTACTCACGTTGGTAAAACTCGTATTCATAACAATTATTTTTTTATCTAATTATTTACTAAGTCGATTATCTAATTATATGTAGGCTTTACTTTTTCTTCAGCAAATATATGATAAAATATAAATAAGTAAAAAAAATTAAATTGTCAAATCAGACCTACGTACATACATCATCATTCTATGAATATTAGGATATAACAACGAACAACGCGACTTCATGTTTGTCGAATTAAAACAATTTGCCTTATTATTACATTTCACATGCATACAATATACGTAATGCCTCTGATTATATCCACATGTATTTGTCATATTAATTTTTTAAAGGCAATTTTCGTTCGACAAACTCGGGTTCCATCATGGAAATACGCGGTGGCGTTTTCCAGATTGCACTGGATGTACGCTTCAATCGATTTTTATCTATACCATGGAATAATTCAGTCAAATCTGGCGTGCACTTACGAGTATTGAAGAATTTATAAACTATTCTTTCGGGAATGTATTGTTGCATTGCAAGTTGTACTTTGCGGATGTGCGCTGTAATTAAAAAAGAAACATATTCATATTCTTTTCTTCTTATTTTAATGATGATTTAAGATATAAAAGAACACGTACCCTGCGCCCAATACGGTATCTCGTGCTTCGGTTTGCTTTCATCATCTGATTCATCATCATCAGGTTCACTATCTAACACATAATTCACAGTACCTTGATACTTATTATTAGTCTGTTGTTTGTTCTGCAAAAAAATTAAACAAGCGATTTATCAGTTTTGAGTGAAAGTAGGATTGAAGTAATTTTTTCTCCATCATAAAAAGATAACTCACTTTAGCTTGGGCTGCAAGTAACTGATTTTTCTGTTTCAAAGCTTCGGCAGCGGCTTGTTGGGCTCTTGCTTCCGCTTCCTTACGTTTTTCAGCTTCTTGCTCTCGACGTCTTTGCTCAGCCAACAGACGTTCCGTTTCCTCTTGTTCTTGTAACCTCTGCAATCTCTGTTGCTCTTCCAATTTGCGACGTTCTTCCTTCTCCTGTATTCGTTGCAATTGGGCAAGACGCTTCTTCTCCGCTTCCTCGCGATGCCTTTCTTGAATCAAAAGAGCTAATTTTGCCTTCTCTTCCCTTTCTCTCTCGGTTTTCTGCCGTTTCTCTAATTCTTGCTTCTCCTTAGCTTCTCTTGCTAATTTGTTTTTGAGTTCCTTCTCTTGCCGCTTCCTGTATATAATATAAAGTATATATCGAGATATTGTACTGCACATCTTTTGATTAGCATTATGAAATTTTTGTATACCTTTTCTTCTCCTCCGTCTGTAATCTCAAAGCTTCGTCTTTCTTTTTTCTCGCGTCTTCCTCGTGCCGTCTCTTTTCCTCTAACTTTTCTACCGAATTGGAAGTTGTAATAGTTTTTGATGGTTGAATGAAAGACTCCACGCCAGTAACAATATTGGTGCGCGAAGCGGTTATAACTTTTGGATACTAAAATAAAAGTATGTAAATAAATAAATATGACAAAATTTTATTTTTCTTAAATTGCATTATAGATTGTGTTCTTTTTAGTTGAACTTTGCACCAGTTCATCTTTCTTTCTCTTCTTTCTTCCTGGAGAAAAAAAGACGAAAGAACTGATGCAAAAGTTCAGCCAAAAAGAAGGCACAGTTTCAATCAAGAAAAATAAAATTTTGTATTAATCTTACGTTCGAAAGATTTTGCATGTTTGAAGGAGTATGAAGACGATTAAGAGACAGTACAGGCTGCATCAATTTTGTCTTGTTTAAAGGTGTCATTTTCAACTGTTGTATTTTTACATTTGATTTATCAGTTTGAGTCAGTAATTTATTAATTCGTTCCGGCAGTTGTTCTTTATTCTGAAAGAGAAAGTTTAATTTATTGTTAATGAAATACAGCAATAAAAGAAAATAGAAGAGATTAAAATAATTATAAAGTATAAATACCACAGATTCTTTTACCTCTTTAAGTTCATCATTGTTTTTTTGTTTCGCTAACGAAATCTTCTTAGCTTTAGCGAGCGACTTACGAGCTAATATTTGCGCAACATTTTTCTCCGTCGTTTTCGTTTCTGTCTGCATTTCCGCAGTGGCCATTGCACGAGTTTTCGTTCTAGTTATTCTGGTTGGAGCACCTATGTCGACAGACTTTGGACTAAACATAACCGCTTGTTCAAATGCTTCAACCCGTTTCTTCACAGATTCTTTTGCATAAGGACTAAATAATGCATTCGATTTATATGTTTTACTTTCTTGTGTGACTGTGGACACATTTGCGTTTTTGAGGGTTTTCACTGGTGTATTAGAGGTTTCGTCCTCGCTAGATATCGCTAACATATCTTTTGTCTCTTTTTTATTAGGCTGCTTCCTATTAAGTTGCTTCTTCGGTTTTTTCATTTCAGGCGATGATTCATCGTCTGTAATTAATTCATTATAGTCATCATGTTGTGCAGGTCTTTTGTATGGTTGCATATTGTCTGACAGTGTATTCTTAGTATTTTCTTTCAAACTATTACTATTTTTTATTGTCTTCTGAATCACCACTGTTTCATTTAATTTTGGTGGTTGATTTGGTAAACGCTCCAATACTACAGTAGCATTCAATCCCTTTTCGGACATACACAGGCTATGTTTTAAAGTTGAATTCATAATTGGAACAGGCCTTCCTACTGCATCTTCATACATAGATGGTTCTTCGATATCATCTATATTGGGCACAATGGCGTCATTGACTTTATTCACTTCCCCATTCTGAGAACTCTTAGAACTTCTACTAGAGTGTTGTAGAACTGGTAATTCAAAGTTATCTTCATTGGCCTCCTTAGCTTTTTCAGTAATTTTTGATTTTTCAATTGGGGTTATAGGCTGAATGATCTGTTTAGAGTTCTTTCTTGTCACTCTTTTTGTGGTTCCTTTTATATCTGTTATATTTTCTTCGACTTTACTGTACTTAGAAACATTCTCGTTGTTATCTTCATCAGAACTGCTTACATTATATTTCTTCCTTTTAATATGGCTTTCTCTCTTTACCTAATATTCATAAAATCATATATTATATAATATTCTGTGACTTAAAATCAACTCGTAATACCATAAGTATGATATTGAAAACTATCATTACTTACTTTTTTTTCAGAATCATTAAGAATAAAACTTTGTTTCTTGATATTATCCTCTGCTTTTTTGGATGCTCCTCTTTTGGTTCTACGTCCCATTACCTCGTTCTCCTTTCGTTCCTCTTCATTGATAGAATAAAGGGAACTAGTTAGCGAGATGTTTTCCTGTTGAAATACCTCGTCCTCGAGTATGGTTTCGATACGCTGGGTCATCTTCTTTCGCAGCATCTTCGGCGTTTTTGCCACAAGTGGACCGGATGACGGTTGTGACAAATGTGCAAACAGCTCATGCACGTAGGACATATTGTCTGCAAGAGTCTCGGCAAGACGATTCGACAGTCCAACACCATGATTGTGAATAAATAACAGATCCTTGCGAATAATATCTCGGATCTCGTCCTTTGATCGAGAATTCATGGCGCCAGAGAAGATTCGTTCTTGTACGTCAATCTCCGCGATAGAGACAAGAGTGTCAGTTTAATTTAATTTTTATCTAGGCAATACGAATCTCAGCAACATTACGACATTGCTGCGGAATAACACTAACAGCACCAAAAATAATAATAATAATAATAATAACAGTAATAATAATCACACGACACAAAACTATAAGATTCGGATGAGTTACGTACCGAACGCTAGTTACTCTTTGGCGGGCACATCGATGATTGAAATGAATCAGAATGTCCATCCCCAGCCAGCCGCCACACCACAAGGATAACGACTTTTTCCGTTTGATTTGAATCAAGGCATTGGCGACATCTGTAACCGCCATCGATTCCGTCTGTGTCCGCGAGTATGTACAATACATACACTATTGTCGCTACTGTCGCCAAGAGTCCCTAGAAACAGGCTGCGTTCAACGGACTCACAATTGAATAAGCGTTCGCTGTTATTGATGTACTCTTCTAGATCTAAAATGCTGATTGGATGATCTAAAAGAATACACCAATAACAGCGAGCTCTCACTCAACTGTGAATCCGCTGAACGCAGTCAGAGTCTGAGAGTATAATAACCACACAAACTTGCATAGCCACATAACACAATATGCACAACAAAAATTAGCCTATCACATTTTACGTCTTTATAAAAGAAACGCAATTGGATAATTTTTGAGATGATTTATATTGGATATATCTTGAGCCTCTATTCTTGAGAAATATCGCATATGAAAAACTAGAAAAATACTATAGTGTACGTTACATATACTATAGCATTTCCCTAGTTTTTCGTATGCGATCACAGGCCTAGTTTCCACCGACAGTTTAAACCAGAGTATTGATAAAGTAAAGTTTCCCCTAAGAATGAATACACAAAAAGTGAACAAATTCACGCGAATGTAATAAATAAGAGATTAAGTAACTTTTGGTTGTTATAAAATGTAAAATGGTTTACGGGAAATTTTTCGGCAAGTAACGAAATGCCTAAAATGTGAAAATCTAGTTACTTTTTTGTAAATTGGTATAAATTAGCTTGTTTTTCGATACTTTTGATCTGTTTTCTGTTCCTGCATTAGACTGCATTAGAACTCTCTCGTTTTCGACAAATATCAAACATATTTGAATATTTATTTGAAATACAATATATATTTGAAATGGATATTGCATGGTTTCTCGCCGTAAATGGCGAACGAAGAGGAAGAGCATGCAGTTGACAGGTGAAAACTTCGCATATTAAAAAAACGTTTGCGTGATGTTAAATTAAATATACGAGTAAAAGATAAAAATATGAAATGCATAAAAATCACATGAAAATTTAACCTGATTTATGAAATAGGTTAAAAAATAACTTTTTTCCATTCAGATGTGAAGATTTCTCCGGTCCTGATCCAGAACAA
This sequence comes from Acromyrmex echinatior, assembly GCF_000204515.1. Next base: position 275,434 of record NW_011626711.1, read on the forward strand.
TTTAAGGTTTGTGCTATCCCAGCAAACGAGAATGGATTAAAATGGATTGAAATGTTTTTCTATCCGAATGCGTATTTTAAATAGCGAATATACTTTTTTTTGGATTCAATTGGATTCAGTTAGATTCAATTGGATGCAATTGGATTGAAAAACTGCGTTTCCTGTTCAAAATTTTGAATTGAACAGTATTCACAATTGTGTGTTTTTGCACAAAAAAAGCTAATATTATTTTTAGATTGATGAAAGGTATAGAGATATTTTCCATGCAATTCCTATAAATGAATAAAAATGCATTCAGGATTGAAAAGCATTCATTTTAACATTCGTGAATCAATATTTTTGAAAATCTGAATTCATTTCAATTCATTTCAATCCATTCTCGTTTGTTGGGACGTTCTCCCATACATTTTTCTACGAGTTTTAAGTATACATTGTTTTTTTACTACATATAATCAAGAACAAGAGCAATGAAATAACATGTTTTTATTAGTTCCATACGGCTTTGAAAATTTCGCGACACTCTTTTCCGCACAATATTCAAATTTTTTGACATTATGTCTAATAGCATTTCCTTTTGTTTTTGAGTTACATTCATTGTTATTCTCGATTATATGTATAAGGAACAACAAATAATGTAATTTACTATCAAAATACGTATGTATGTACATACTTGTATACGGTAGGAATGATGTCCCCTGGCGTTCGGCGCGCTACACACTCGTACCGAAGCGTACATATACGTGTTACTGGAATTTTATAAATGCATGCAGTTATTATTACAATGAGTCTCAGAATTACATGTAATGTTGTAATTATGCACACAAATTTTTAACAGTATTTGTATAATAACATTTTATGCATAATAAAAGTATTATTATCAATATTGGCGAGCGAGAGACACCGGAATAGCTCATATTAGTAACAAATGTAGAGACAACGAAAGGACACCGCGAGCCAGCATCATGTCCAATTACGCTTTCTCTCTCAATCGTGCGCCTTGTGCTAAGGACAGAATATCAGAACGTCCCCCACTTTCTCCCTTCCATGCCTCCTCCGCGTTTCCAGTAATACGTACGTGTGTATTTCGGGTGTTTAATGCCGCGCGCCGAACGCCAAGAATACCATTTCTACCGGTACGTGTACATACACCCGTAAATTTTCGTATCGCATGAGATCATAAGGCGAATTTACATCGTTCCTCTTAAATTCGTCTTATGATCTCACTTTCACGTAACTTCCTTACATCTGATTTCACTTTCTCATAATTTTCTTACATAATCACTAAGTCTGATATCGTTTGAAAGTGAAACTTTTCACGTGAGATTGATACGAAATGTGAAAAAATGAAAATTTCGTGAAAATTTACATAATCAATACTCAGATCAAAATGTGAGAATCAACCAACTACAGTCGAGTATTCCCCTGTTACAGTCGAATAACATTCGAATCCGGTTTAACCCTCAGGAAACTAAGCCAGAGATTTCTATTATAACACTAGACTGACTAGACTGCTAACTCCCCACTTTTTCTTATATTGGGTCATCTAAAAAGTATCCGCGGTTTTTTGTCACTAGATGTGTGTTGATGGTCATATATCTAGTGACAAAGTACCGCGGATACTTTTTAGATGACCCAATATAATCTCTTCGAGTATATGAAAATACATAAACATTTTGGCCGGTATTTATAGACGGTTTTTATTTTAAAACCGTTTTAAGTAATATCTTAAGTTGCTAATGCGGCCTTCTGATTGGTTCATCTTATGACTGAAGGCAGTCTTGAATATTAGATTTGACTATGAATACCGGCCATTGTGCTCTGCGCATACGCGGTTTTAGAGTAAACTCACACCAACCTAAACTCACAACAACCAATATTATTCTGCGTTATTTTGAATAGCGCTGATTGATTGCTTCTATGACGCATTCTTTATTCCGCAGTCGTTTTCCGCATCATGTGAGTTCATCCTAAAACCGCGTATGCGCAGAATACCGCTCCATGTGATTTTATCCTTACAATGCGCATGTGTACAATGCACACAAGTAATACATACTATTTGACAATAGGAAAAGTGAGGAGTTAGCAGTTTAGTGTTATAATAGAAGTCTGTGTATGCGATACTCACAAAAATAGGCCCCCTAAGGGCCGCGCACAGACTTTGCACAACGCATAATTCCGGATCTACAATACATGTTTTAAGGCTTAAGCCATAAAAAATCAACCAATTACAGTCGAATTCGAAAAGAATAATCGACTATGATTCGCCCATTTCTTATGATTTTAAGGCTTAAAACTCTATTGTAGATCCAGGTTAAGGATCTATAATAATTGTTTTAAGTCTTACGCCGTAAGAAATTGATTAACTACAGTCGAATACGAGGAAAAATAATTGATTGTGATTCGTCTATTCCTTATGGCTTTGAGCTGCCGCAGACAAAATTTCTGTAACAGTAACCTCAAGACGTACAATAAAAATGCGCCAATCACAATCGAGAATTCTTTTGAACTCTTAATTCTAATTGGCTAATTCTTACGGTGCGTCTTATGCGTGGCAATATCAGTTATACGTCGTCTACAATACACAGAGTAAGAAGTAAGAGTAAAAAATTGACCAATCGCATTCGACTGTCAATTGTTACTCTTACAGCTAGCCTCATCCATTATGTATGGTCTACATGGCAGTAACAGTTTATTAAGGAGTAGGCGTAGAAATCTATCAATCATTGTTAAATGTGAGAAAAATAATCAACTATAATTGGTCGATTTCTATGCCTACTCCTTAATCTACTACTGCTACTGCCCATTATAGACCACGCATTATAGTTACTGTTACGGAAAGTATGTGCCATAGTCTTTAAATTTAAAAATCTATTGTAGATCCGGAGTAAGTACATTATTTTAAGCCTTAAGTCATAAGAAATTGACCAACTACAGTCGAATACGAGGAGCATAATTAATTGTAATTCGTCCATTCCTCATGGCTTAAGGCTTAAAAATCTATTGTAGATCCAGAGTAATAGTTGCAGCACAGACTCTTAAAAATAAAGATAAATTTTTACGAACTGCTCTAACTGATTGTTTCAATGACAGATAGGATCACGTTATCAAAATGTTTAAAATAGTGGAGGTGACCTTAAATCTGTTCGCGTTGTTTGCACTTTTTGCATTCGGCATCTTTGTTTTCCCTCTTTTCAAAATCAAATATACATCTATCTCATTTTAAGTGCAAAAATATTTGAGGATTTCATGTAACGGGAACAGATCTCTTCATATCTTTTTGATGCCTCCATCTAGAAAAAAAAGCAACATGACCAAAATACGTCTCCCTTGAAACCGTTACATTTTCGTTGAAACTAATTTGAAACTTTTTTTGTATCATCAAAAATGAGCGAAATATTCAAGATGTTTGATTTAAGTAGACCACTCTCATATGTGTGTGTGTGTGTGTGTGTGTGTGTGTGTGTGTGTGTGTGTGTGGATCTTTCTAGTGTTCTTATAGCATTTCATGATCCAACTTGTGTTAGATGTTCAAAGACAATTTTGGTCATTTTTACATTCCCTTCTTTGACATTTGAGCGACAGATTTGTTACGCTGTTCATCTTTTCCACATGTCACTTCCATGTTTAATACGCAATGAATTAAACAATTATTAAGTTATTCTAATTTCGAATCTTTTATCGGGATCAGCAACAAAAAAAAGAATTAGGTTATGTATATCACAGTTAACGGTGGTCAACACGGTCGACACAGTTATGGCAGCACTGTTAATAGCATTTGATGCTTGTAGTTGAAAATGTTAAAACTACAAAATTTCAGCCGCTGGAATAAGAGCGACAAATCTGTCGTTCCAATTATTTATTTTCACAGCACGTAAAAATGTATCTTTTTTAATCTTAAATCGCAAGATCATAAAAAGCGATAATAAATTGATTGGCTACAAGGCAAGCGGTAGGTCACGTGACTGTCTTCCGATTGGTTGGTCATAAGGATAAGGTGTTAACCGCAATCTTTCAACAAAAACTTGTTTTTATGATCACAGCTTTGAGGTTTCACTCGTGTTGCTCCTGCGCAGAGGAGGATAATGTTTTGCCCCGACGCAGTAGTCAATCAATTTATCGCTTTTTATGGCCTTATGATTACGACTACAACTTACGTGTAATAACTTTAGGCCTGTTACACAATAGAGTCGCAATTCGTAAACTGTAAGAAATTAACTAATCATAGTCGATTATTTTTGTCATATTCAATGCGATTGACCAATTTCTTACGGCTTAAAACATTTATTATAGATCTTAATTAAGGGAGCGTTTATATTGGCCGTAACTGTATGCCGTATGCCGTAATTTGTAAAAAGTCTTCGAGTATTCCCTTTTTACAATCGAATGAAAGGGGAATTTGAGTGCTTCCGATAATTAAAGTTTGAGTTAGTTTCATTAGGACCGAAAAATATGATAGACATAACCACTTGGTAAAATACCTTCATAATTCATAATAATTCAACGCTGCTTGTAACTGGTTACAGAAAGATTACAACACCTTTTTTTCGATGAATTTCGGAATGCAGCTTGCTCACCGAACGATTGGTTCTTATTTATAGATCCATGAGTAAAAATCAATCACTCGGAAAGTAAGCTGCATTCCAAAACCCATCGAAGAAAAAGTGTTGCAACCTTTCTGTGACCAGCTGAAAGCAATCCAACAATTATATTGGATCATCTAAAAAGTATCCGCGGTACTTTGTCACTAGATATATGACCATCAACACACATCTAGTGACAAAAAACTGCGGATACTTTTTAGATGACCCAATACATATCACTCAGTATTTAAGTGAGACTGACGAAATTGGTGTGTGTGTGTGTGTGTGTGTGTGTGTGTATGATTTCAGTTAGTGGTTCATCTCTCATTGCATTGTTGTTTTATTTCTGGTTTTGTTGCTGATGGGCTTTGTAACAGCAATTTTGCTGATTAATTTTGCTAACCATTTGCAAGCTACTAATGATTATTGTATTGTATTTTATTTATTATGTTTTATTATTATAGTCTATTATAGTCTATTGTATCATATTTTTAAGTCTACTATTCTGTTAGCATTCTTTCTCATAAAGTTTCGTAATAAACTAAATTAAACTAATTAAACTAAATTAATCATGCTTTTCTTTTCTTCTACCTCTTTCTCTGATCTGTATTTCAGCTACTCGAACATTTGGCCCTGAAAGAGAGAACGGAAAAAGAAAGAAGTGAGATAGAAGTTTATATGGTGTTACTGGGTAACTTACTTATTTCGCGCATGCGCGAAAAAAAATAGGATTTTGCTTCGTATCATCACAATACAAATTAAAATTTTGCTTTCTGATTGATTGCAGAACGTCGTACAACGCATGTTGGTACAATAGGCATCAGCAAAATTGTTGTTACAAAGCCCAGCAACAAAACCGAAAATAAGACAATGCAATAAGAAGCGAACCACTAACTGAAATCACACACACATACACACACACACACACACACACACACACACACGCGCGCGCGCGCGCGCGCACCTGCAACACATCAATTTCGTCAGTTTCGCTTAAATACTGAGTGATATGTATAATTACTGGATTGCTTTCGTTTTAGCTAGAAATCTGCGTTTTATGTGGTGTAATTCTAATAATTTATTAAAACGCAAGCGATCAAGAAAACAAGCATTGCTGCAGTCATTAATTAAAACATTTTTACAGTATAATATTTGTATCAATATTTATATAATTTCATATTTTCTTATTTTTGTATTTTTTTTATTTTGCAATGTATTATTTCTTTTAGTTTTATTACATTTAGATTAACTTTGATGTACAAACGACCTAGGGGAAGAGAGAGAGAGAGAGAGAGAGAGAGAGAGGAAAAATAAAGAACAACTGAGAAAGAAATTCAGATGGCGCTACTAGAAAATTTCGCGTGTACACACTGCATTTTAGGAAACATTAACATCAAAGGTACTGACAGAGAAGCTGCGTTCCGTTTCACACATGATGCTGCATTATTTATCCTTTTTATTCACCGAATGTCAAGGGTAAGGGTGAAATCACACAGTACGGAAAACGACTGCGGAATAGAGAGTGCGTCATAGAAGCAACCAATCAACGTTTCTTCTGCGTTATTTCGAATAGCGCTAATTGGTTGTTTTAATGACGCATTCCGCAGTTTTTTATCACACCGTATGATTTCACCTTAAATGATGTATCATGCACATTAGGCGTGAAACGCGCTATTGTATATACTATGACTAAACCTTACGTACGTGTACAACTAAATTTGAGGAAAAGACGAAATAATTCGAATTTTCGGAAGTTTTAAATAACTTTAATATTTTTATTTCATATCTTCATGGAAAAAAATGATGACAATAGGATATATGAATCTTGGCGTGAAGTGGGAGAAAGCGTAAATATATATTATTCAGTAAGCTTCCAGGAAATTAACATGACATTTCAGATAATTTTTTTCTCTATAAATGAATTGCATCTATCTCATGAATTGCACTAAATAAAAAACAATTGCTTTGTGGATTTTTATTACATTTTTCAGATAAACGCATTACCATGAAAAGTTTTCGTAGCGATACGTTACGGACTAAACTCATTCTCCGACAGACTCATCTATTGGCTATGTTGCAAAGACGAAAGACGACATTCAAGAAGATCTGTAAGCCAAGGAGTCAGGCTAGAATACTCACGACGAATATTCAATTCTTCGTCGGTCTTCTAATAGATGTAATCATTGCAATTCTACGGAATGTACAGTCGTTGCAATGTCTCATAATAGCTGTCAAACGTGTTCTAGATTGAGATTCAACTCAATAGACCAGTAATAGACATGCAATCTCACGAAATAACATTAACGATTTATGCAATGTTAATTTATATTACATTAATATACATACTATATATAAATATATATAAACATGTATAAGCATAAAAAATGTTTATTTTATTATCTATCCAATATTTTTTTTATATTTTGAGATGTATACAACATACATGAAACATAAACTTAGAACATATATTAAACTTAAACTATCATGATTGATATAAATAATATATAAATAATAAATAATACATAATACATAATGTATTTATATACACAATATCTATCGAAACTGAGGGACGTCTATTTCCTCGTGTACCAGGAATGACAAGCCTAAAGTAGAGAGGACGAAACAACAGACAATTCATGATACCTATAGCATGGTTGTTTCAAAATTTACTGCCAGTGCTGAAAATCTATAGTGCACATAACGTAGAATTATAGATTTTCAGTCGTGGCAGTAAATTTTCCATGAAGGTATAAAATAAAAATATTAAAGTTATTTAAAACTTCCGAAAATTCAGATTATTTCGTTTTTTCGTCAAATTTAGTTGTACACGGACGTAAGATTTATTTTTGTATCGTTAATCACACACGGACCATGAGCATAATGTATAAAGGTGATCACTTCTAAATTTATAAAAATTTCAGAGGGAAAGAATCGAAATCCTTGGGTGCAATCATGGACTAAAGGTAAAGTTTCATGGAGCCAGCATACGGCGTATCGACGTATGGCATAAAGGAACTGAGCCAATCACAGGCTTTACGCCCGTTTTCGTTTCGCCAGCACGAATTCACGCTGGTTTTTTTAGCGTTTCAGCATTATGTTAAACCGATTTTACATTAGTTGCAAGCTGATCGCAAGTTTGTTGTGATAGCCAATATGAAGCGATTGATTTCAAAATGCAAGCTTCAGATTGATTGTCGGAACAAACTTGCGATCAGCTTGCAACTAATGTAGAATCGGCTTAACGTAACGCACACTTACGTCTGTTTTACAATAGAATTGCAAATAAGTCATATGAAATCATAGTTGAATATGACAAAAATAATCATCTGTGATTAATTAATTTCTTACGGCTTATAGCTTGCAACTCTATTATAGAACAAGCTTTACAGCTCCTATACACAGTGCGGCAATGATTGCGACGGAAGTTGTCATAATCAATAATTCTATGTTCTTAAATCGGCCTCATGATGCAAAACTTCTAGAAATGACATAGTTACTTCCGCCGTGCGGAAAAAGTTGGATTGAGTTCAATTTTTGTGATGCGGTGGAAACTATATATTGGGTCATCTAAAAAGTATCCGCGGTTTTTTGTCACTAGATGTGTGTTGATGGTCATATATCTAGTGACAAAGTACCGCGGATACTTTTTAGATGACCCAATATTTATTACTTCTGAGCAAGCAAGACGTTTATTGACGATCGCACTAATTTCTGTCACGCAACATTACCGCGTTCTGTGTGCAAGAATCATTATTCTGCTTTCTTTTCTACGATTGTGATTGGTCTCACTGTTCCGTTCTGCTGTAAATTTCCGTTTATGGGACGGCGGCCCAGAATGCGATTACATGTATCGTGGTACGCGGTACGCGATACAGAAACTAACTAGGAAACTATAGGAAATGCGCAAATCGTGCCACTTACTTTTTTTCTCCTTTATTATTAGGTGCGCAACTAAGTTCTCGCTGTTATTTTGATGAAAATGCAACTTTATTGTAAAAAAATGGCTTGGAAATGGCTTGGCGGATAACTCCTAATACTGAAGCAAGCTCTTCTTGCGTTTGGCACGGATCCTCATCGAGCAATGCCTCCAATTCAGCGTCTTCGAAGGTTTTTGGCTTTCCTTCACGCGGACGGTCGTCAACATCGAAATCACCGTTTGAAGCGACGGAACCAATCTCGGCACGTTGTTTCACTTAGAGCAGCATCTCCGTAAACTTTTTGGAGCTCTCTATGCGCTTCAGCCGCCGTTTTCTTCGAATGAAAGAAGAAAATCAATACTTCCCGCATATGACGATTATTTGGCACAAAATCAGACATTTTCACACAACCAAAAGAATATGACGTAAAAACAAAATCACTAATGTTTCAAAGCGGTTTGTTTACCATATGTCTAAGCTTGGTTCATGACGTTTAGGTTATGTCAGAATCGACCAGCACTTACTGCTGGAGCCATCTGTTGACAGCGGGAACTTAGCTGCGCACCTAATACATATAACGCTGTAAGCGGCACGGGCTAGTGATAAATAAACTTTAATACGAATTTTTTTAAATATATTAATTTATTCGTATGCACATTTCATCATTACTCTTATTTTTTCAACGGATTTACTTAATAATTGCATTTAAATCAATTAATTCTATTAAAAAGTGCTTAGTAACGTGAATTTGTCACTGGCTTGTGTCGCTTAGCGACACTTCTTTTATTACATGTAGTAAAGGAGAAAAGAAGCAAGCGGTACGGTTTGCACGGTTCCTATAGTTATCTAGTTAATTTCTGTACTGCGTATTATGTACCGCGCTACATATAGTTGCACTCTAAGAAAAACGGGCGTAAATTGGCTTGTGTAAACAGGCCTGTGATTGGCTTAGGGTAATATCCCATGCAGTGGATCGTGTGTAAGTGGATTTGAGTATCGCCAATCACAGAATCATTCTTATTATGTCCTAGGGAGATTCGGCCGGTCCACCGGGTTCAAATTAACCCGAGACTACAAGGTTGGAATAAAACTGGCAGTTCAAGCGTCGCGGGTTCGCGAAAGGGCTTTCGATCGGCCTTGTCCAGTAAATTGATTGGTTAAAGGCGTGCTCTGGATATCTTGATTATAGTGGATTCCGAATCATTCCCCGGTTGCTTCCCGTTGCTTTCTCCCTAGATAACCGACGAATCCTTCTAAAACTTTGGAGCAATCGAAATAATTTGCGACGGCATGCCGAGTGACTGTTAGTATAGAGCATACACTACAGGATTTAAAGCGTTCAGGGTAACCCAAATGAATGTAATGCGCAAGACCCCTTGATAATCCCTCTTTTCATTTTCCGGCGCGGAAGTGTAGTGGAAGTGTAGCAGAGCATTTGATGTTGCCGTTTTTCCCTATGCTGAAAGAATAATGAAGATACGCAGCACTACGCAACCACATAGAGTACGGACTAATCGCTAGAATTTGAGCGATGGATTCACGCGAACGCGGGTGTGGGGGACACATGTTGAGTGCGATTCATCGGTGGCAGATTTCAATTACCGAAATATAGAAAGATGTTTGCTTACCTTGCGATGTCCGGTTAATGTTCTCTGGTGTTCTCGAATGCCAACAGAAAGAAATGGTTAGGGAGGAAGGCTTCTATAGCTTCGAAGATGAACTAATTGTCGATTCAGATCACGCCAATGGGCTGTTTCCTCATTCCTGTTAATGTTTAGCAACGATTGATTATATTGAAAATATTAAAGCTAGCGAGAAGATGAGGATATTCCTAAATTCACACTTGAGTCAAAGTTAATTAGGTATATATTTAACAATGATTCACGTTAGTACATTGGTTAGTGGCGTGAAGATTAATTCTTACGCGAAAATAGATTTATCTCCAAATTAAGTTGGGTTATTACGAATTAAAATTTAGATCTTATGATTACGTTTAGAATTAGAAATGGAATTAGAATTTATAATTACTTCTAGACTTAGAAATGGAATTACTTAAAAAAAGAATTATTAGGTGTACAACTTCCGCCGTTTTTCTATAAATGGCTTTAGCGGTAAGCCATAAATGATGATCGAAATAAATAGATCATAGACGTCATACAATAAACTTGGGCATCTGTCAACATAACCCCATAGAAACATTAGTCGATTTGTGTCATAAAGTTATTCTCGATTGAAAATATCAGTTTACGAGCCAAATTCTCGTCATTTGCAGGAGGTTTTAATTTTCTGCTTCAATATGAAGAAATCTGTGGCTGAGGCTCATCGAATGCTCTCAAATACTTATGGTGAGGTCGCTATTAGTGAAAAAACGTGTCGTAAGTGATTTCAACGCTTCAAGAACGGTGATTTTGACGTCGAAGACCGGCATAGCGGTGGAAGAGAAAAGGTTTTCGAAGATGCAGAATTGGAGGCATTACTTGATCAAGACTCGTGTTAAAATCAAAAAGAATTGGCACGATCATTGGGAGTGACTCAACCAGCCATTTTCAAAACGCCTCAAAGTCATGGGAATGATTCAGAAGCAAGGAAATTGGGTACCGTACGAGTTGAAGCCAAGAGATGTTGAACGGCGTTTGTTTGCTTGTGAGGCAGCTGCTTGAAAGGCAAAGACGGAAGGAATTTCTGCATCGCATTGTGATTGGGGACGAAAAATGGGTTCATTATGATAATCCCAAGCGCAGAAAACATGGGGAGTTCCCGGCTATGCTTCCATGTCGATGGCTAAACCGAATATTCGCGGCTCCAAGGTCATGTTCTGTATTTGGTGGGACCAGCTCGGCGTAGTGTATTATGAGCTGTTAAAATTTGTGATTGTCGAAACAATCACAGGCGATCGGTATCGAACGCAATTGATGCGTTTGAACCGAGCATTGAAAGACAAACGGCCGCAATACAACGAGAGACACGATAAAGTGATTTTGCAGCATGACAATGCTCGACCTCATGTTGCGAAAGTGGTCAAGACATACTTGGAAACATTGAAATGGGAA
>NW_011626720.1:7874-21885 GCF_000204515.1 Acromyrmex echinatior
CGCACGCACGCACGCACGCACGCACGCACAGTGAGAGCAAAAAGTATTCGTACAAGGAATTTTTTATAAAAAAAGTCTTATTTGTAGAAAATAAACTTAATATTAATTATTCAATTTTATATATAATACAATGAATACATTCTGTTCTTACATTAACAAACAAGCTTTGCCTGTATTCTTGATTTTAAAAGCTAAATTTTTCGACTGTATGAATACTTTTTGAGCATCCAAACAATACAATTTTTAATTTTCGCTTATTTTTCAGATGATATATTTTTTATAATTAATACAACACATCTTTTTGATATATTATAATTTTAAGAAATATACAGTCTATTTTATTCTTTATAAATAAATTGTTAATTACACAGCAAGAAATGGTCGTCAATTAAACGTCGAATCGACGTCAAATTGGTATTGAAATCATCGTATCGATATTAATTCAATATCAATTCGATGACTCATTCTCGCTGGATAATATTTACTTTTTAAAAATGTTTTTTTAAAAAATATTTTCTCTGTACGAATACTTTTTGCATTCACTGTGTATATATATATATAATATGTGTATGAAATAATATGTATGAAATAATATTTGTACTTATTTTAGACATCTAAAGAAAAGTCGTCTTTTGCAAATGTGGAAGGTAACTCTACAGAAGTGCCTGATCATTTAAATGAAGATAATGTTATACAGTTAAAGGATCGTTCATCAGATGTTGATAAAACGGCTAGAATAGGTAAATAACTAACAAATAATAGATAAAATATTATTTATAAAAAATAAAATGAAATAGATATTACTTATAATTACTATATTGAAATTATACTATATTGAGATAAATTAATATTAATATTTACAGCAAGAAAACATTACTTTTTGTCCCATTTGGATTTTAATCAAAACTTGGCACCAATGTTTATCACCAAAGATGGAAAACATTTCGTCGCAAATCCCATAGGTTAAGGAGATACAGTGCGCAGAAGCTTTTGCATAAAAAATAATGAAAATAACAACGCTTAATATGTGACTTCGTAATATTTTATTATAAAAAAGATAACAATTATGTATAAGTATTAAGTTTGACTATTGAAACAAAATACGGAAAAATATTAGTACAATTTTCAATATTGCAAGTATCTAATTCGAATGTGAAACAATATTTTAATGGTGTTATATAATGATCTAAATGTGAAGATCAAAAAATTTAATTTTGAAAAAGCATGCTTTATATCTTCTCATTTTGATCATTTAGACATCGAATTTTTATGCAATTATTTGTATCTTTAAAAGGCAGATTGGAAAGTAACATTAAAATAAAAATTTGTCTTATTGAAAGAGCATTCTAAAAATACATATTTATTTGAATATATTATGCATATTTGCATATTTTGTGCGTGTTTGTACAAATATCTGTATAAAAATTCGCTCTGTAAGATCATTATATAACATCACTAGAATATTGTTTTATATTTGAATTAAATACTTGTAATATTAAAAATTGTACCAATATTATTATTTTTTCCACTGAGCTTATTGCTCATATTTATTCTATTTTGACCATTCAATAGTCAATCTTCATATTTATACTTAATTGTTATCTTTTTTTAATAATAGAATGTTACACAGAATCACATTTTATCCGTTTGTTATTCTCATTATTTTTCATGCAAAAACTTTCGTACTCTGTATCTCCTTAACCCATGGAATTTCCGACAAAATGTTTTATATGTTTCCATCTTTGATGGAAACATAAATATTGGTGTCAAGTTTGATTAAAATCCGAGTGGGACAAAAAGTAATATTTCCTTATAAATCTAAATGTACGCGCGCACTACATAGATATTTGTTTTTTTAAATAGTATTGTTTTAATCAGGGTTGGCATGTAACGCGTTACTTGTAACGTCATTATCGTTACAAATTATTTTTTTCTGTAACGAATGGATAACGATGTTACATTTTCTACTGAGTAATGTTCATGGTAACGCAGTTACATTTTGGGGGTAATGGTAATACTTTTATTTACTACTTTTATTGTTACTTTATTTCTAGTCACGTAAAAATTTTAGTCCTAATTAGACCGTTTTGTGTGTGTGTATATATATATATATATATATATACATATTTATCAATTGAGTTTTATTTCTCTATTAAAATATAGAATCCTGACTTTTCTTCAGAATATTCACTGTCAAAATCTGCATATAATATTTTTTATTGACAGAACTAGTATGCACTTAATGTACATAGTTTAAAGCCATCGTACACAAATCAATGTAAAGATGTATGTTTAATAAAAATATAAAAACGAGTTAAAATCCCCAATACATTTTATTATGCTATTTGATAAAATATACTTTGGGCATTTTATTAATTGAGATATCTCATTTTTACATTCAGATTAAAATAGTGTACAACGGCTTTAATGTGCACTAAGTTCTGCCTATGAAAAATGCTGTAATATTCTATTAGTGTCAAGAAAAAAAGTAACGATTTGTTACATTTTGAATGCCATTAACGGTAACAAATTACTTTTGGAAATCAATAACGAGTAACGATACCGAATTATTTTTTAGGAAAAAAAACGGTAACGGCGAGTTATTTTTATGAGGTAACGTTGCCAACCCTGGTTTCAATATAAAATGTTTTTTAATATGAATATAAGGTACATATTTATATATAAATAAAAGTCAACTTTTTTACTAATGCAGTTTTTTTATTATATTTCTAGAAGATGGATATATTGTAGAATATTCATTGGAATATGGTTTCTTACGATTATCACCAGCCGCTCGACAAAGACTAAACATTCCAGTCAAAATTGTCACTTTAGATCCATCAAACGACAAATGTTTTGGTGATGCATTTTCACGGTTAATATTAGATGAATTTTTGGGATATGACGATTTATTGATGGCAAGTATCAAGACACTAGCAGAACATGAAGACAACAAAGGATTTTTACGGTAAGTATGACTTTCACGTTGAATACAACGATTATTTAATGATAAAGATACATTAAAATGTATTAGAATTTTGCAGAGATTGAGATAAAAAAAAATTTTTTATACTTTGATCACTTCGATAGGAACGTCGTGACGGGAGAACATTATCGATTTGTGAGCATGTGGATGGCACGAACATCATATCTAGCTGCATTTTTCGTTATGCTCGTATTTGTAAGTATTTTATGAATTTTATGATTGGGTTATTCGAATTTTATGATCGATTGTATGTATGTTTATAGAATTTGACATATATTTATACATATTTACATAAGATTATATTTGAACAAAATGCAAGAAATTATCCAATCTACAGTAAATGATTATTTAGAATTTGGAATCCTTTTTTTCATATATTTTTTTTCTAATTCAATTTATCATTATTAGATGAGCTACACTATGTATGTGTATATATGTATATATACAGGATATTAGTTAAGAATGTTGCCATACTTAACAGAGCGATTCTTTGGTTTATTTCAAGTAAAAAGGTCCATATAAACATATGTCCTAAACGGCTTAGTTTCCGAAATACAGGTGAATGTTCGCAAATGTTTAATGAAACGGTAAATTGCGTTGGAGATATCTTCCTGCATAAATATGCCTTGCTTCATGTGAGTTACCATTCTCACAACCGTAAACAAAGTGACAAAGTCAAAGTCAAAGTTACAAAATCAAAAAAAAGACTCCTTCTAGATTACCTTAAATCCTTTGGATTATTTCCTTTGGGGACATCTGAAATCATTGGTTTATATCACCCCCAAAGAGAGAATGAGAATGATTTGAGGAATCGAATAGTTGCTTTATGCGATGCAATATGTAACACACCTGATATCTTTGAGCGTGTATGTCAATCTTTGACAAGAAGGCTTGTATCATGGCAAGGTCATTTTTAATAATTCATCTAATTGTTTTATTTCATCAGAAGCCTATTTTTGTTTTTCTGTTTTTGACTAGTTTTTGATTAGTTCAAGCTGTATTTCTTTCAAATAAACAGATTATTACTACACGTTTAAATTTTTTTATTTCAGAAACTAAGCCGTTTAGGACACATGTTTATATGAACTTTTTTGTTTGAAATAAACCAAAGAATCACTCTGTTAAATATGGCAACATACTTAACTAACACCGTGTATATACATACATGTACGTACATACAAATATATGTATGCACATGTATCAGTTATTAATTTGCAAACAAAAGTTCTATTTATCATTTATGTTTGTTAGTATAAATCTAAGTTTTTTAATTTAATATAATACAATAAATTCTCTTTTTATAAAATTAATGATTATACATATATATATATATATATATATATATATATATATATATATATATATATCAAAGTATACAGTATAAAATACGAAAAGATAAAATTATTGTGCCATCGAATTGCAAGATTATAAGTTTACTCATATCCTTTTTTCGATAATAAATTCCTCGTCATCAGAGAAACGATTTTACATTCACCTATACGATAGCCTAACACGTGTAAAATGATATGGCAATCAATCCAAGCTAACCATCCACTAAAGTAACATGTCTGCGCATAGCTTTCCTATCCCCAGTGTCCTCATCCACGCGCAATCCCTTTGGAGCTGAACCGTCGGGTATAAATCAAGGTTATTAGAGGCATCGTATTCGCCGTAGTAGCCCCATGTCGGTAATTTTGTATCAAATTGTGGTGGAATAGATTGCGGCATACTATGGTTGAGATCACCCATGAAACTCTTAATGATGACACGATGCTTTTAATAGTAACGTGTATATTTCACGCGTGTATAGTAACAATTATAATTAAAATCATTACTCTTTACGATCTTTATTAATCGCAAATCTTTGTTTTCTTTATTTTATTTTTTTCTTTTCTTACTAAACATAGATTCCAGAGTGACATTTATAAAATATTCTTGTAGGTTTTATCATTTATTTTTTTATCATACTAATTAATTGTGAGAATCGAATGTCTTGCGAAAAGTCATTGCGAGAGTTTCTCACTAACATCGGACGGAGGATGATAGGATTCGCGTGTTTGTTTCCGCAGTACAACTTGTGACTCGAATTGCCGCTCAGCGGTGAGATATTTTGTTCTTTAGATCGAACAATGTGGTTCGCTTTGCAATGTGGAGCGAATGCAGCGTCGATATCGGTTAAAGGGTTGAGCGCTCGTGCCGCGACACGTGAATTCGAGTCCCGGCTGCCTGGAGGGTTCACCCTGAGCCACCCCCGCTGGCGCTCGCCGTCGAGTCACGTGCACACGACTGTCGTCGTGCATGTATCATCGTGTATCTCCTCTGTCATGTGCACGCGACGTCCAGCGCTCCGTTACAATGTGATATAGTATGAAATATTATTCCCTCTTCCTTTATCTTTCTCCTTGTTTGCCTTTGTGTTTGCACGTTTGTCGCTCGCATTCGCGCTTCACCCTCCGGGGTTCACATCTCTTATATCGAATTCGATTGGCTGGTACTGTGATAGATACAATCGAATAGTCAGATTTGCCATAAGAGATATCTATTAGTTGCGACATAAAAAAAAAATGGAAGAGGTTTTGATAAATTTAGAAGAATCGAGAGAGATTTAACGAGAAAAGAGAGAAACTTGAGAGAAAAATATACGAAGAATATTTAATTTACATCAAATCGAATCTGACAAAAAGATATAATTATACGTATTCCAAATTATATTTTTATTTTAAAAGTTTGATTTGCATAAAAACAAATTTTCTTTATGTGCATATACATACATATAGTATATCTACTGCTATAGGTATAACATTAACAACAAAATATTTTGTCTGAATGGAAAAATAATTACTCTTACGTCAGTATGACGTTTTTGGAAATAGTAATCAGAAACAGATTCTCTATTAGCTCCTTTTTTTCTTTCATTCTTTTTTTATTCTTTTTTTTTTTTTAATAACACCTGCGCATTCGTACAAGGTGGAATCGAACGACCCCGTTACTAAGGCTGCCTGTTGCAAATAACGGATTATCTTCGAGGGTGTCAGGTGCTAGTTCAATCTGAACCGATCGCAATTCAATTTCAACATTCGCTCAACCCGCTAACCGACTACGAGCGACCAGTTTGCAATTTACGTGATGCCGTAACTTTGTCAAAGTTACTCGGGCAAAATTTCAGAATATCCGTAATTCATAATGCTAATCGACATTTTTAAACAATGTCGATTGAGTCTGTGCTAATTGCGTAACTACATTTTCGAAAATATTTGATACAAACTTTTTGCTATTTATTGTTTCAGACGGTGTCAATCTCGATGTTATTGCGCTACTCGCATCATCAGATCTTTGTCTTTATCGGTGAGTAATACAATTTTAGACATTTTAATATTTAATAAACTGAAATATTTTTATACTTATTTTTACCATGAAAAAAAGAAATAGTACAAGACACAAATAAAATAAATTGATTATTTTGATTTGACAATTTGATTAATGGATTTGGGGGAGAAGGAGAGTTGTCATAAATAATATTCAGATAAAAATCGAAGTTCTATTAATGATTCGTTTAATCAACACATTTATTATATTTTATGAGCACGGACATGTTCAGAAGGGAGTTTAATCCTTCCAAAATCTCCTCTGAAAGGCAATTAAAAAAATTATTTCCACAATATAATGGCAGGAAATCGTCTAAATAGCATGTATCTTCATCATTCATTCATGTCGATTCATCGAGATATTGTAAAAATATGTTGAATTGCTTTGAGAAAAAATTGTCACATAATTTTTTAATTTTATAAATTGTATCGAATGATTTTCTTTATCTTATTTATGTATCATTCCTCCCTTTATTAACTTAACTTAACTTAAACTTAACGTCACATTTTTAATATATAATAGCAATATTTTATTATGGGAGGCCTTTTTCTAGATTCTTTTCTAAAAAAAAAAATTTAGTTAGGAAATAATTATGAATATTTTGTAATAATAATAACAATAGCAATATTAAAGAATTACACATTTCGTTTTTAATATATAACTGTACTTTTAATATATAACTGTACTTCTATATTTCCTTTAGGAAAAAAAATTGTCTAATCAATTTTGTATATATTTACTTATAGTGTTAATGTAATTGCTGAAGAGGATTGCCCTAATCATGAGTCGAAATGTTTAATTAATTGTTATACACAATAAATTATATCGCAACAACATCTAGCTTTGGCTTTCAAAGGCTTTTATTTTTATTTGATTTGCTTCAGTAGAGCCTATATAATTTCTCTTGTTTAAAAAAATAAAAAATTTTATAATTTATAAAATAATATTTTTCCCATTCAAAATCAGGAGAAGAAGAGACATTTTAAATTCCAAAAGAGCTTTAAAATTTAAAAGAGCAAATTTAATTAACGCAAACATTGCTGTTTATATGATAACAAAATTGATAAAAATCTTCCTGAAAAGAATTCTGGATACGCTCATGTTCATGAATAAAAAAAATGCACAGATAAAGATTAAATTCTATTGGTAATTTGTTTAGTTGGCATATTTTGTGAGTTTATTTTTTTCGATTAATTAAACAACGTTTCTTATTTTGTAGTGGAATTAGCTATTTAAAATTGACACAATTCTAAACTCGAAATTGATGTTATTATGAATACATTGATTTAATAAGATACTATAAAGTTTAACTGATGCTTATAGAAATATTTTAATGAAATATTTTGCATGTATGTGTATGTTGTTTAAGCAAATTACGAATCTCTTCTGTAAAAATTACGAAAAGAATTTTATGACTTTCGTACACTTTTTTTCTTTGATACAATTGACGATGTAGAGAATGAAACTTTTGAGTTTCCACAGAAACTTTTTGTGCACCAAAACTACACGTTTCGCGGATTATCTGCGTGTCCAAGTCCATTATTAAAATGCCAACGTTTCGTGATTGCAATTCACTTCGTCAAGGCGAGGGGCAATCTAATACTGAACTTACTCTACTGAATACAGAGATAAATCGCGAAACATGTAACTTCTAAAAGAATGAAACTTTTATTTCGCACAATTTCGTTTTTTTAATCTCTGCATTAGTTATTTCTATTTGTTAATAGTCTAGTCAGATATAAGTCCATTAGTCCAACTACATATGCAAGTGTAGTTTGCAAGACACGCATGATGAGTCTAATGATGATTAATCTAACTAATAATTAGAAACTATTTTTCTATCGAAAATGTCCTCAATTTTTATTTAAACGTGAAATAAATTTTTTTAAATTAAATTATTAATGGTTGACTTTTTTTTGAGTTATACATGATATATCGAAAAATATCGCATACACATTTTAATCGATTAATGTCCATTTTTACCAACGTAGATTAACTTTAATAGTTAAGAGTTTAATTTACTTTTTATCTTGTTCTAATTCTTAGAACTAGAAAGAGATAAAACGTAAGTTAGTAAACCGAGATTAAAATTAATTTACTCTGCTATAAATAGACATGATATAGGTTTGTGCAGTTAGTGATGTAACCTGTATCATTGCGATAATACTAAGAGGCGTTTCTCCCTCCCATCTTTGTTTCATTCTATAAGATCCGCGCAACATATGTGTATTTATAACGTTCTACACCGCGTCCGACGAAACATCTCGTTTGTCTATTATACTCTTACATCACGATGGATTTGTCGTTGTTTTTGTCGCCCTTTGTGCTATTATTGACTACTTTGGTTGTCATTGGCATCTTGAAAGTTGTCACTGTGCTGCATCATACATATTTTTACTGGAGGAATAAGGGCGTACCTTACCTGCCAAATTCGCTATCGACTGGTATAATGGGTTGGAAGTTGTTTCTGCGTCGCATCACTTTTCCCGATTATTGCAAATATCTGTACAATCACTTCCCGAACGCTAAATATATTGGAATAATGGATTTTGCTACACCTGCCGTGCTATTGCGCGATCCTGAGTTGATTAGAGATGTCATGGTGAGGGATTTTGAACATTTTCCGGATCATCGCAGTTTTGTTGACGAAAGCGTAGAACCGCTGTTTGGCAAGAACATCTTCTCTTTGCGCGGAGATCGTTGGAAAGAAATGAGGAATACATTAAGTCCCTCTTTCACTGCTAGTAAGATGAAGTTTATGTTTGATTTGATATCGAAATGCTCTCATGACTTTGTTGATTATTTGGTTGACCATCCCGAAATCTGTGATGCGATTGAAATGAAGGGGGCATTCAGACGGTATACCAATGATGTAATTGCTACGGCAGCTTTTGGCATAAGCGTGAATTCTATGAAGGATCAAAACAACGAATTTTACACGAGAGGAGTGGAAGCTACTAAATTTTCTGCTGGATTGCTAGCAATAGTCAAGTTCATGTTTATACGTATATGTCCATCATTCTGTAAATCAATTGGTTTGACCGTTTTTTCATCAGATACGTCCAAATTTTTCAAGAAGATCGTGGAAGAAACCATTAGAACGCGGAAAGAGCAAGGTATCGTCAGACCGGATATGATTCATTTACTAATGCAGGCTCAAAACAAGGAAGGTACTAGTGTACACAAAATGACATTAGATGACATCGTTTCGCAAGCGTTCATTTTTTTCCTTGCTGGTTTCGACACATCTTCAACACTGATGTGTTTCGTTGCTCACGAACTGGCGGTTAATCAAGATATTCAGGATCGTTTGCGCAAAGAAGTACAACAATATCTTACCGAAGGAAACGATGAGATTTCTTACGAATCACTGTCGAAAATGTCTTACATGGATTTGATAATTTCTGAGACTCTCAGAAAGTATCCACCTGTTATCTTCATCGATAGACTTTGTGTTAAGAGATACGAACTGCCTCCGTCGCAACCAGGCTGCAAGAATGTAATTGTTGAACCTAACAATGTATTGATGTTTCCCGTTTACGCTTTACATCACGATCCAGAATACTTCCCGAATCCAGATAAGTTCGATCCCGAAAGATTCAGTGATGAGAACAAAGATAAAATTTTACCGTATACTTATCTACCATTCGGTCATGGACCTAGAAAGTGTAT
Organism: Acromyrmex echinatior; assembly: GCF_000204515.1. Next base: position 17,899 of record NW_011626720.1, read on the forward strand.
TGGTAATCGATTTGCTTTAATGGAAACTAAGATTCTGATAGCTCATCTTTTACTAAAATTTACTCTGAAGACTACAGAAAAAACCATTGAACCAATTGTATTTGATAAAAGAGAATTTACATTGCAACCTGTTGGTGGATTCTGGATTGGCTTGGAGAAGAGAGAAACGTGAAAATCTTACACGTCTATGATTTATATATGGAAAAATATCACTGCACTTTCAAGTTTCAAGATATTTAACGCGTGAATACACTTTAGCAAATTATTAAAGTAAATACACAATAAGATTTATTTGTGATATATTATTACGTTTTCATGCAAGGTTCAAGTTTTTATTAATAAGGCAAAACTTAAATATTATGATAAACATCGTGACTTGCTTGTGTTAATCGTTTTTAATGACTTATATAACTTCTACTTGTCACTCTAAATACAGCAGTAGAGATGACAAAGACGAGGTATTATTAATTTTTTATACAAAAGCGAATATCTTTATCACACAAACGTTTTTCGCGTTTTTTATTTTTGACACAATTTCTTTCTTTATTATTTCTTTATTATGAATCTTGCAATTTGTTGTAAATTTAATTCAATGTTACATTTTACAAGTATAATATACAATATCATTAATGTCTGGTGCAACACACTGATACAATATGCTTATGTAATGCGCTGTATTATTGCATATCGTATATGCATTTATACAAGTATATATATATATATATAAAAAATTTTATTTAAATATGCTATAATGGACTTATTTTTATTTATATAACTGATATAATATTATTTTATAATATTATATCAGTTATATAAATAAAAATAAGTCCATTATAGCATATTTAAATAAAATTTTTGATACTTTTTATGTGTCTGGTACGTTTCGGAGATTACTAATCAGATGTGATGCATTTTCTGAGATTAGATATTGAAGATAAAAAAATTTAAGGAAACAGTCCATTATATCTAGTCAGTACAAACTGTTCAGATAATTATCTGCACAAATATTTGCAATAAGCATTTGTTATTGATTACGTTATTTCTTTTTAATGTTGATAGGAGTTTTTTTTAATGGAGCTATAGAAATATAATGCTATTTTGTTATATTGTTATCTGAAAGAGTGATAAGATAATGAAAATCAGATAAACTGAAATTACTTGTCGCTACAATGTTTTTAAACTTGAAAATCAAATATATAAATGCAATTTATCCTTTAAAAATTATACGTTGTATACTTTATTTTCCTCTTTACTCTTATTTTTCATTAATTAGCATTGATGCAAATCTTACTGATTTTTTAATATTTTTTTGTTGAAAATATTACTGTACGAAAATTAATTTCGAACAAATTTTAAGCGTTTTCAATATTTATAGTTACTTTAATATTTATAGTTTAATATTTATACTTTAATATTTATATTACTTTAATATTTATAGTTACTTTAATATTTAGTACTGTTTTATAACTTAAATAATATTTAAGACAATATTCAACACTCGTATCTTTTTATTTTCTATAAGTGATTTTCTAATGTGATTACAAATGGTTAAAAACTTGCAATTTCGAATTTAAATCACATTTGAAAGTATCAATTATATTTTTTATAATACTATATATGATTCTTCAAAACAATAGTTGTTAAGTAAATGATTTTTGAAAAGACTTAATTATTAACGAATCAAAAAGTTTTTATTTCAATTTAATTATTGTTTTCGATAAGTTTGATAAAATAGCGCGTGTTTGATGATTTTTTTATGGCCAGTTTCGGAATTAGCTTAAAAAAAGAAAGAGAAATCTGAAAGTTTAAACAGAGGCATCGAAGAAAGTTATTTTCGCAGGTTAATCGTTTGAAATACAAATTTACATAGAAAAACAGCGTGAAGAGTAGCATGCCTTCTCCGTCCATTTACGAGTTTGGGTGTTTCATATCATACAATTTGTGTTCCGTTCAAGTTTCGCTTATTTTCCATTTTTTATTCATGCTTATGATATTTTTGCTAAAAGTCTATTTTTGTTAATATCAATCCTTAGATTTTTTGCTTTTCATGTTTTTTTTTGTTTATATTTTCTGATTAAATTACTTCAAGTGTACAATTAATTTTACCTTCAAAAATTAAAATGGCAAGTGTTAAGATTACTTATTAACTTATCCACATATACATGAACCTATATATGTATATATGTATATATGAGAGAGATTTACTTATATAAAACATTTAACGCTTTAATTTTTCTGTATTATGTATCTATGATATTATTTTATATATGTCTCAAAATTAAATGTTTATAGGATCTATTTATATAAATATTTTATATATTATAGTTATTTACTTATATTAAGTATTGTATTTGCGTATTTAATCAGATTAAAGTGAATTTAAAAAATTGCATTGTTTTATTTGAAATTTTTACATAAAATTGAAATACATTGTTTCACGTGCCTCGGTAGATCGAATTAATAAAACGAAATGAAGGAAATTCTGAGATTTGAATCTTAGCGGGGGTAGCAGTTTTTCGCAATAAATTCTTTACAATGTTTTAAAAATGCTCATTAACATTATGCTCATTAACAATAATGTGCTTGTCAATTTAATTTTGCAATTTAATTTGTGATTCCAGCTTAGGATTGTTTCAAGACTGATAAATATTATAATATAATCGGCGCGCAGTTTGCTTGAACTAGTAATTGTGAAAATTTATATAAAAAAATTATTAGGCATCAAGATCCGTTTTGACCGAATGTAGTCTTTTTTACTTATTTTTGTGTTAAAAATTTCTCGTTTAATTTTCGCTGACTATTGTTTGCATTATTTTGAATTTTTTAGTTTGATATTTTTTTAAGATTTTTGCTTCCAATATTAATGTCAAATGTAGAGCGTGATTGAGTCGAAAAATCACGTGTTCGTTCTTTACAAAAAATTAAAGCATAATTCTATGTAAATTTTGTATTAAATTTTCTTATTAAATATTGAATAAATTACGATATCGTTAATATTGGTAAATCGAAGCTTAATATAATTAACTTGCAAGCTGTTTAAGACACGAGCTTTACAACTGCTTTCTGTATATAATGTATTTAATATAATATATTCGGTCTAATTAGAGCGGAAGCGAACGGATAGAGAGCGGTTAAGATAAAAAAGACAAAAAGAATAAACGTAAAAGATATACGTGGCGCTGGTTAGAGAGGGGATTATGCAGGACAGGACGAAGGATTGCGGCAAGTTTTAATAACTGGAGGGTAGAGAGTTAGTAGGTGATAAGTTAAAATCTAAAATTCATTAAATTGAACCGCCAGGAGTGTCGCGCAAATTTGTAAAGTACAACGCTGTGTATCCTATAAAGAAGGCGCGGCTCGCGGTAGGTCGTCTAGGACGAGTGACGGTATTAACTTTTTAATTGCTTTGTTGCACCCATGGCGGGCGCGGCACGGAACGATGCGATTATGAATTTTTAATCTATCCTTGAGTCTTGACTCTCCGTCTTGCAAGACTCCGTCTTGACGTTGCAGATTATTCGAAGAAGTCGTAAACACAAAATTGTCACGCTCCTAAGTCAATCTCTATGTTGAATAAAGGTGAATAAATGCTTTGAACGATTACATGTATCTTCTAATATATTTATCGGAAAGATGGGCGTGAGAAATAAATCAATATTAAGTATGCGAGGAGTGCTTAAAGCGTCGATAGAAAGTTCCGTGGAATTTAAATCAGGATTGATGAAGTTTCGAAATTAATTCGTATCAAGCTTTGAGTTGACTCGTCGAACGCGACACGATTCCTTCACGGTGTTGCTAAACTTACGTAATAACCTTCTGCTCGCGAAGTCTTCACCACGATGTGCCTGATAAATATTAAATTCAAGCCGTTCCTCGACCGGAATAACGATTTCCACATAGCGTTCTATCTTGCGATGAACTTACGCGATGGCGTGTACATGTATGTGTACGTGTACGTGTGCGTGTGTGTTATATATATATATATAT
>NW_011626720.1:21897-62042 GCF_000204515.1 Acromyrmex echinatior
TTCACTATACATGTTTCTTGAGGAAATAATTCAAATATGGAGATTAGAAAATATAATAGAAAATATTTTATCTTGTACATGTTTATATAAGTTTAACACTAAAACTCGCATTTCTATCATTTGTTTCAGTTGATCTTATACAAATGCTGGAGTTTAACTTAACTGTGTCATTGCCAGCTGCTTCCCTATTGACAGTAGTCTTGGCATTAGTAGGTAAGTTTTATATACTTTAAGTACCTATATTTTTAATTATTTGTGTTAGTATATTTTTTTCTTATTTGTGTTCTTATTCATGTTTTCTTGGAAATTGTTTCACAGAAAATGAAATATTTTAATTGTATAGCATTTGCACATTCATTGGACTTTACATTTAAATTCAAACATTTTTTGAATTTTTTTTTGTTATTATTCTTTGCTTTTCAATTTTTTGGAAGTGTTTGATGAAAGATGATTCATTTTAGCTGGAATAATCAATCAGCCGTGAATTCTCAAGTACGTTGGAGTTTGGTCGCGACGTGCGAGTGAAATATTAAATACCTTTTTACTAAATCACGACTACTCTTGCTCTCTCGAATTCTCGCCGGTAGGACGTTAGCTCGGTTACAAAGCTGATTGGCCGGGACGGTTAACCCAGGATTCTGCATAAATTTCTGATGAAGGCGCAACAGTTGGGTAACCCGCTCGGAGCCCATTTAACAGCAGTGGCGGCGGCGTTGCGCGACACCCATTTCCATTTCGACCTGAATATCTTCTCTTCACGCTTCGCGTGTCCACTGGCACCAATGGTCCAATTGACCTGCATAAAATACGACGTCTCTGATCCTCTCATCTATCCGACGGCTCTAAAAACATTGATAGAGTCTGAATTTACGATCTTTGTTTCCTTTTTGCATTGCGAGACTTTTGTACGCAATAAATTATTTCTCTCGAGAAGTACCTCTTTCAGTTTGTTAATGAGTTTCAAATCCGTTCTCTCACAAATTTTCACGCTATTCACATAATATATTTATTGAAACATTAGATACTGTTTCACCTTACTATCTAATCTTGATTCCTATTTCTATTTGTCTTGAACACAACTGCCTACTTACAAGCACAGAGAATTCAATTATAATACATATATTTCTCTACTTGTGTGCTTGCAGTGCGCGCGCGCGCGCACACACACACACACACACACACACACACACACAATATTTGTGATATATATTTTCCTTCATGTTATTTATGAATTATGCTATAATAATTAGTCATTAATTTTAATTAAAAAAACAAGATTGCAACATATTTACCGGATTTCACAAAAATGATTTATATACAGTCTAGTAGGGTATCCATTCATCTATACATATACCACCAGTTGCGCGGTCAGCAAGCAGCTGAACGAAATGTAGCAACAGAAGTGGTAAATTTCCGCATTCCTCCCCCATTGCGGAGATTGCCAAGAGATGTACAAAAATTAAAATATACACACACACGCGCACGCACGCACGCACACACACACACACGAGAGTCAACATAGTTGAAAATAGAGAAAAGGAAAAGAAATCTTAGAGAAGTTGTTATCTGGAGTAATAGGTTCCAGTTCCTGTGTCGTTTCCTGCTCTCTCCATCCGTCATTCTGCAGTGGCTCTCTCAGCTTTCTCTCGCGTCTTCATCATATGTTACTTTTTCGGTCAAAGAGAATATATCGTTATCAATTTTTCCCAATTTACGATAATAAGAAGCGTGGAAAGCACAATGCTGTGTAGTATTTCTTTGAATAAAAATAAAGTTCTAGGGGAATATTCATGCAATGTCTTTGTAATAATATAATTCGTTAGAAAAAGTTTAACTTTTGGAAGCAACTTTGTCATCTTTTACATCTTTGTATTTTTGCAATTTTTTAAAAATAATCTCGAAATGTATACCTTACGTTAGCATTTAGATTACACGTTATATTTGGTGTCTTGCGTAACGTTTTCTCAACGGTATTTGCCATTCGGCTCGGCATGTTCTTTTTCAATTTTCATCTTTGCGTTTACGTCGTTGATGGGCAATATTTTGTCTGGCTGGTGCCTGTGGCATCATCAGCGTGAATTCACGTCAAATCGTCCACGCGTCGTTCGGCATTTGGCATCAGGTACGACGTGGAAGACGATTTTGCATAATGGAACGTCAAAGAACGAAGGCACACCGGCGCCTCTGTGCATCAGTGACGCATGATCGGCCGCCTAACATGCTGTAAACACATTTTCAGAGACGGTCAGAACACGTTGTACTCGCACCATTCCGTTTATCTGCTTATAACGTTGATGCGAAGCTACCGTATACGTATTAGCATATTTTGCACAGGCGCGTGAGCGCGAGCGTCTCGACCTTGGTAGATTAGAGGGAATAAATAGCATTTAATAGCTTCACTGTCATTGTGATAAAGGAATCGCAAAATTCCAAAATACTTACGATAGGGATTAATCAGGATGTATTATAATAAAAAATGATTGAAATCGGATTATCTTTATGCATCTTTAAGCATTTTGTTCCGTATGATATAGTACAGTATGATACAGTATGAACAAATAAGCTTTTCATAAAGTTATGTATTTTCACAATATCGTGATATCAAATAAGTATAACTCATTCTTGTAATACTACGATTAGGCAAATTATTGCGATTACGATTTCGCATATGCGAGGTGCCGACGTATATGCAATGGAATGGCTAGATCATGGCGCTAGAGCAGATTAAACTACAGTCTATGACCCCCTGCTTCGCCAACTCTAAAGCCGCTTCTGCTGCCAAAGCACAATATAGCGTCTGCAGCAGGGAAGATCCTGGTATAGCAACGGATAATTTGCCCGGGATTCGCTACTCTATGATACCGTTCTGCTTCTGACATGCGACGGTTAATGCGAGTCCTGATTGGTCCTTGATTAAATCTTCCATGCTTTGACGAGTACGATTTCGCTCCTAATTATCTCGTCAACAGTCACTTCGCGAAAGGAGATCTGCGAGTTTATACAGTCGAGCATTATACAAGACGCGAATGTGTCTCCAACGAAGATAGGACTACCCGTATAGTTTACAAGAATAGAGTAGCTAACAATTATATAGATCTTTAGTGGTAACCGATCCGCAACTAGCTTTGTAAACTAATTTCAAAGAAATTTACGGCTTTTGTCTTCGAGATCAGATTAATCACATTCGTTTCACAAATTGTAATAATAGGTTTTTTCTCATGTGATACTTTTGAATTTATCTAAGATTAGTTTTCATGCAGAATATGATAATTAACATAGAAACAAGTGATTGGTGAGTAAGCGAAACATGTTTGATATTATTGTAGAGCAGTCTTCGGCAAAAGAATTCCATAAAGATCCATGAACTGCAGTCACTTTTATTTATTCGCATTCGATCAAGTACGTCGAATCTCGCGTTCGATCAAACTCAAACTGCGTGTTCGCACAGTGGTCGGTCAGCGGGAAATATTATGTTTATTAGATGAGAAGAGAGAAAAAGGGGGGGGGGGGAGTAGATTCAGCCGAGTTGTGTGCAATATTGGTACCGACCAAGCTCGACTCGATGCTGATGACACGTGAGCGATGGCCGTACACAGTTGACCATTGATTAACCACATTATTAGCTACCGTCTCTTCAGAAAATACGCGCGACGCACATTCTACTATTATTTTGCATTGCGTCAGATATGAATTTATGCAATATACACATGAATTGCATCATCCTTCGCGCGACTAATCGCAACTAATGGATGAACTTGGAACAACAGCGCGCTCCAAGTGTGTTCTTATATGTAATATTTATGCAATTATAATATTTCAATGATATTTAATTTCCTTCTTAGAAACCTTATAACGCAACGTTATTTTATTTCTAAAATTCCCAATGCTCTCGTTACCTTCGAAATTAGGTATTAACCTGTAATATTTATCTTAAACATGGAGATACATGATAAAAGTCGTAATCGTTGTAGTCTCTTAGTCAACTTACATATTATTGATATTGTGCAATTACTTAATTATTATCTATGAATTTTTGATATATTTATGAGATGAAATAAAGATGTATTTGTATAATATTATATTTAGAGCATTTGGCATTTACGTCAATATTGTCATATACGAAATATCTAACAAAATCAACAAGGGCACTAATTTCAAATCGTTGCCTATTTACAAGGTCTAAGTCTACGCTCGATCAGCCGACACCGACATTGAGCGTTGGCGAGCTGTGGACAGCGTGAAGCAATTACGAGAACTCGTGCGACAACCGTGCGTGTAGTCACGGCTTCGAATTAGTTATGACTCGTGAACCTTCTATCAGTTGATAATTGAACCATGCCGTTTTGTCAATTTTGACCACGATATTTTGCGCAATCATTCATGTCTTTCGTTTCTAAGCTGTTAAGCTTGAATGCGATTGCAGCTAAATTAGTGTAGTTTCACCGTAAGAAAAATACTAAATATATTGTAAATTGCAACGTTATACCAGTGCAATTTCAATCTCGAAAGATTATTGGACGTATATCGTAGTTACTGTTTGTCATATCTGGAATTTGAGCGTTTTTATAAAAATTGAGGAGGAAAGAGAATTGGGATATGATCGGGAGTTAGATGGTTCTCCGGCAGGAAACCATGTTAAAGGCTTACCTACACGGTGAGGTAATACTCGACTAGTATGCATTTAAACGAGTGCATTATCCGTGCATTATCCAATGTTAACGATCCTTTCGGCACAGGCCAATATGTAACTGATGCGCATTCTGTTGTTAACAAAGTCGCATGATTGGATCTCAAGTTGCTTTAATCCTTAACTTGGAAAAAGTCGAGGCAATTATGTTTTTTCTATAGCTTTTTCTACAAGCAATTTGAGATATAATATTTATTACGGTATATGAAATATTTAGAAACATGAGAAATAGGCGAAAAAGATTACTGCGTTGGAATTACTATTTTTAATTCTTTATTTATTTTTTTTATGTGAAGGAAAATTTCAGAATTTACGTACTTAATTAATTAATTAATTAATTAATTAATTAGTCGGTATTCATGAATTCAATGGATCCGAACATTTTCTTCAATTACATTTGAATACGTTTGAAAATATTTCTAACGAATATTTTTAACTTTATATAATTGTAAGTCACATAATTTTAAATTACACAATCTTATTCCTTAGATTTTGATCTTCAAATTGAAAAAAAGTCCGTTAATTATGTTAACTTTAAATAAAGATAGTTTAATTTAAAATATACCGGATCTGCGAATACCAATTAAGGAAATTTCTGAACGAGTATTGATTAGAGTTAAGTTAAGAGACCAGAAATTTCATTTGTGAGCTTCTCACATTTGTGGTACTTGACATTGTGGATAAAAAAAAAAAACAAATCACGATAACAGATCACAAAAAAAAAAAATAACAAATTTACCGATCGTTTTCGGTCAATTTTTGACAGGAGAAATTGATCCCAGATTTATCAAAAAAGGATATATTATAGATGAAAATAAACAGGATAGCATTCTTTGTAGGTAGCATTTATATTTGGAAAAAATCCCAATGCAAACATTACTTTTTTGTTACAATAGCGGCATAAATGATTTCCTTTTCTTCGTGAGACAATCGGCCGCCCTGCTCTCTTAAGAAGTAATTTCTCACTTTGTCGAGCTACCCCCGTGAGCGCTGTCAGACCACGTCTCTTTGTCGATTTGTACTTCTGTATCTTGGCCGTATTGCGTCCCGGATACGAGCGACGTGAGCCCCGCTTGTTAGCATTCCCGGAGCGTTGTTTTCTTTCCATGTTGCATCGCGTTGTGTCCGATAGAGAAACTAATTATCTAACGTCGCGCCCTTAGTCTCAAGACCATTCATCCTTGCTGGCCGCGCGTCTGTGGCACCTTCATCTAGCACTGCCATGGTGATCTCCCACGTAATATACTCGCACGTCTACTTTCTTCCGACTTATAGGAATATTTTTCGAAAATCGACTAAATGGAATCCGACTGGATTTATAAATACCAATATCGACTCGGCCACGTATCTCATTAAAAATGAAGGATGGTAATCGCACATAAGAACGAATGCTTTTTTTTCTTTTTCGCGATTATTGTGCTTTATATTAAGTGTTTTAATATTATTTTCAAATGACATAAAAACACTTTTTTCTATTTTTCTATGAACGTTCATGTATCTATATCCATTAAATCATTAGAAAAAAAATACATTGGCAAATATAATATTGTATACATATGTATTTTTTTATTCTCATTGTTTTTTTCACAGACATTTTAATTCGTAATAATGTTTCACTTGTTAAGTAAGATTGAATGTTTAACGTTTGTGTAGCGATAAGATAGATCGATATGGTATATCGTTTTTACAACATAACGGCCATGCATTGACGATAAATTTACGAAAAACGAATCTTGCTCACTGTCGGAGTTTTAATTGCGTGGAAAACTGTCCACTAATATAGGACACATTCGTATCCGTTCGATTACGTTAGAATCGATTGTTTGACATTATTTAATTTAAAGTATTATATCAATGTTGTAATTTATAAGTACATTATTTAAAAAAAATTTTATGAAAAATATAAAAGAAATTTTATATTTGGTGCAAAATATCGAATAGCGACAGCTTTTTTTAATTGTCATTACTCTTAAATATTCCTGTTTGTTTTTTTTTTTTTAGGAATGGAGGCACTTATGTCTGAATTTTTCAACGACACAACCACTGCGTTTTACATAATCTTGATAGTGTGGCTTGCCGATCAATATGATGCTATCTGCTGTCACACGGCTCTTACAAAAAGGCATTGGTTAAGGTATGTGATTATCATTAATTTTGCCAAAATTAATAACATCGAATATTTTTTCTCATCTTGTGTTTCAATTATCGCGAGCAATAGAAGATTTACTAAGTAGTAAAGAAGAAAATCTAAAAGAGTATTTCTGGTAGAAGACAAGATGATCGGGGCATTTAATTAAAAAGGATCAAGTTGTATTAAGTAGAGTGAGCCTTGCGTGTCGGATATGTTAGCTAACCTGCTAGCGAGCAATCTTTTTGGTTTTAATCCAATAGCACTGGCTAAAATTGCTATGATCTGTGCTGGCACAAGTTTCTTTCTAAACTATGTATTTGAAATTCCCTATTATGCAATTGAATTCTTTTTATAATCGTGATTACACAAAATAGAAAGAGAGAAAGAGAGAGAGAGAGAGAGAGAGAGAGAGAGACAAGTGCGGAAACTTTTGACTTTTTTAAATGGTGGAATACTTTTCAAATGGAGGGAAGAGGTGATTTTAAAGTAACACAAATATTTTATCTTTTTTGTTATATGTACGAAATATATTTCTACATATACACTCTAGTCAAATATTGTTTTCTATCAAATCACTCAAAATTTAAAAAAAATTTTTTTATTAACTTTTTTCATTATCCCGAATTCAACACTCATAGGAGTTCTGAATGTGAAAAGTTCCATACTCTCTATAAGAAAATCTCCATCTATAGAGAGAGATGTATATTTTGATCAACAAGAGTATTGATAATTGTACACTATAGGGAACTCGTTGTCAACTTCGATAATCCTACCTTGACATATGTTGTTAAGATCACGACCTCCAATAAATTTTAACCGGCATTCGTTATTCTTTAAAAAGTTATTAACAAAAAAGATTAAGAAATAATGATTCATTTTACACGCGAAGTGAGTTCCATTATACTTCTTCCCTACCTAGGAATGCGGACTTTTCCCTACCTAGGAATCTTGCTTCGTGTTGGAAGTCGAACGTCCCTTGGCAGGGGAGAAGGTAGAATGGATCTCGCGTGGAAAGTCGGACAGCAGACATAAAGGATGCAGTATTTTTAAATGTTGCATATAGTAAAAATGAAACGTTAGTTTATTAAATTAAATTTTTTTTCTTAAAACTTGTAGGAGGTCATTCGGCACCTTGACAACATATAAGTAGTAAAAAATATCTTTGCTTTGGGCATCCTTCCCCTCTCTCTCTTTCTTTCTCTCTCGTATTTAAGGGGGACCTTGAAGGAATACCAAATCCACCAAATGGCATGACCCAAGAGCTGTTTAGTCGGCAACGGTACAACCGTTGACCGTCGAAAATTTCGAGCGTCACATTTTATTCATCTCATCTGCTTCAGGATTTTTTACTAGGACTATAAACACAGCATTGTCCAACTTCCACAATCCCCTTACAGTCTCCACATTGCTTCGTGACTTCTGATTATTTCCTAAGTTGAAAAAAAATCCTGAATCAGGTGAGATGAGTGCGCAGGTGAAATGCGACGCTCACATAACTGCGAACCGTTGCCGACTAAACAGCTGTTGAGTCGTGTTGCTTGGTGAGGATACTCCTCAAGGTCTTGCCGGTTCCCGCCTAAATTCTGAATACTTGTTTTCCACAATAGGATGCTCAAGGACAAAGATAAATGCAGAGGTACTTTCTGGACAGACTTCGTATATCACATGTGTCTAAAAAATATATTATAATCTAACCATAATCTTTTTGTTGCTTTTCCTGATTCTTGCTCAATCTCGTAAATATCCAGATGGTCTAATTAAGGCTACGATATTAATAATTCACCGAATACATATGAATATATTTTATATTTTATTATTGACATATTCTGATGATGCGATTACAACCATTGAGTCCGATCAGATTTGGACGTCCTTTCTGTACGACTGTCCATTGATCTGTGGTTATAAACGTACGATCGATGTACATTCCGCAAACATCGAACAGCAATTCGCTGATTCAACAATCTAGTTGATCCTATGCAGAGACGTCAAAGCAAGGTTCAACTGAGAACTTCACAATAGAGATCGGGCTTTACGCTCGGTATAGCTTAGATCTCTCGGAAGGACTATACCGCGAGGTAATTTCCCTGGACGAACGAAGGGTTAGATCGAAACATTAGAGACATTAGGTGACGATTAAACAAAGCCGTCATCAACGACGGAACTTACATTGATCCAGAAATCCTAGATTTTGACTCGGATGCAAACTCTTATGTTACAAATTATTATTGGTCCGCTTTTGCGGAGTTACTTTGAATCTTAAATATTATAGATTCTTCCAAGGATTTAAAGTACAAGAAATTCTTAAATGTATCCCTCTTGATAACTTTTTTTACTTTCCTCGTGAAAAAATGCAATTAAATTTGAATATTTGATTTAAAGAAAGTTAACTTAAAAAAAAAACTTATAAAATTACATTTTCTTCCCAATCTTTGTGTTGGAAAATTATCAATGTTTTACAAAATTCTACTTCGCGAGACGAGAAATTTACGCTTGATCTATTTTCGATTTGTATTCGGGCTTGGTGAGATTCAGTGGAACCTGAGTGTGCAGTTGGACTAGAGATTGGAAACGGATCATTAGAACTGGCATTAGCAACAATTAAATAGATCTGACGCCGGTAATAGTATTCGAATCTCCGAACAGCCCAAGTACGCGCCGCGCGTCCTGCTCCGTAGTCTTCTAATACGGGATTTACACTGAGGTGTAATTAGGATCAATTCTAATCGCGTGAACGAAGCTGTGTCTCGGGCAGGAGTAATCGAGATCGTTATCGAGGGCGACGCGTGTCTGCAAGACAAATCGAATTGTCTCGTGAAACGTGTTGTCACTCACATAACGAAACGATCATTATGTTACTACCACTCTGTGCGATATAAAAATGAGAGAAAACAAAAGATAATAAGATTGATCGTCAGCAACTCTGTGCCTATAACGATAATTTTAAACGCTAATATTTAGCTTATATCAAATTATACTTGAAGCTTACTAAATATTAAATATTAACACCAAAATATCTTTTATACGTTCATCGAGGAAAGTATCGAATACTATTTTCTGATTTGAGCATCTAATGTCAGATTGCCGCTATTATATTAGATGTACAAATAAGTTTCCGCCGTTTTTAATCAAAAATTAAGCATTTATTGTGAAAGAACGATACATAATGTTTTATTGATGTAAGTCAAAATATAAGTGCAAATTCTTTTTGCGTTTGGTACGAATCTTCATTCAATAATGCTTCCAATTCCGCGTCTTCGTACACTTTCGGCCTTCCGCTATGTTCTTTGTCTTCGATGTCAAATTCACCGTTCTTAAATTTTTGAAACCATTCACGACAACTTCTCTCACTTAAGGCAGCCTCACCATATGCTTCTACAAGCAATCGATGAACCTCAGCTTCATATTTCTTCAAATTAAAGAAGTAAATCAAAAGTTCCCGCAAATGACGCTTATTCGGCTCAAAACTCGGCATTTTCGCACAAAAAAATATATGATGCTGATACAAAATCGCTAGTATTTCAAGGTTATGTTGTTGACAGATGTCCAACTTTACGATATAATGTTTTACATCAGACAATTTTAACCATAGCTTGCTAGTGGCGCAGTCTTGTCAAACGGCGAAAACATTTGTACTAATAGTTCCTAATAGTTACCAACTTGTCTCTGTACTACGTAATGTACATTAACTAATGCCATTTTCTTCGTGTTTAAAGCGTTTATGCAATTGTACCGCAGACTTTCTATATACAAGGCATTTTGTATTAAACGCGGCTCACGGATTAGGCACAAGTTACGTCAGATGTGCATTAGGACGCCAATGAACACTATCCGTCGACTGTTTTCACGGGTCATCCGCTTTTAATTAGAAATCCGACTTCCACTTACGAACGGTTTATCGGATAGTCCGTATTTAGTTCCTATTACGATGCTGCCACTGTTTATAAACTAAATCTCTGGGCATGAAGGAAGAAATGCGCAAAAGTTGAGTGCATAACGATTTTCTTTAATATGTATGTTGTGAATGCAGATATTTCGAATTAATTCACACTGATAGCTGATAAACTTGCCATCTTGTATGAAAAATATATAGTACATTTGATTTTTGTTGTATTTTTTGCGCTACAAATTACATAGGACAAAAATGTTAGATTGATTTCTTTTTCTTGCATAGGTATCACTCTTGTATAGGTTGTATACATGGTATACAATATATTGGAAACTTTTAAGTTTGACTTTTTTCCAAGAATGGCGTCGCCATTCTTATAGGTTAAAATAAAACTCCTGAAGTGAAATCAGAATAGTATACGAGAGGAAAAGTCGTGTAACACATACGAGATGTGACGGCAAGATATTGCTAAGGGCGAATAGTACTGAGAAAGTTCAATGATCGTGTGTCTGATATTGATATGCGAATTTAGGCGTTTTTATATATTCCTTATTTAATTATAGTAATACAGGGAATAGTGTCATGTGTGTAATTTAATTTATTTGATTTATTTGAACTTTTTTGTCAAAAATTTTTTGTCTTACTTTATTGATTAGATTTATATAGGAAAGGCAAAAAGTTTTAATTGTTCACTGAATAATTATGAATTATTCTTCGAAAAATTGTAAATGCAATCGAACAATTGGTTTTATGCAGCATTAAAACCTCAACCTCGTGGTAAGAGTTTCATCCATTTGTTCGACGGAAGTTCGCTATACCACACGTGTGAAGTCGCGCGGGGCTCGTCCTCGAAAACAATTAGAAAAGTGCTTTATTGAAAAGTCTCGCTGAAGTTCGTTGGATAATCTCAAATCCATCGTTATCTTTCTCTTAGTTGTGTATATCAATGTTTGCTTTTATAAAGATTGCACGTGGTGCAATTGTGAGATGTTTATTGTTGTTTATCACAGACTGAAAAACAAATTATAAATAACAATTCTCAATAACAAGTCGAGATATTTTGATTATACGTGACTTTTGTTGTACAAGATCCATTCGAAAAGTATCTCGACTTTGATTGTAATTCTTACATAAAATAAACTCATTGGCGAGGATAATGACTTTACATTATTTAGATATTTGCACATACATATAGCTAATTTTCTATCGTTCTGCACATTTTTGGAAGACTGTTCTTGATATTTTTTGAAATTGTTGTTTTGTTTTTGTATCATTAAATATTCTTCCTTTTAGATTGAGTTTTATTTTGACAAATAAAAAAGTAGACGATTAGGAGAATACGAAAGTAGTTATACTTTTAGATTTTCATAGGTTTCTTGAGAAATTGCATAAGCTGTGATAAGTACACATTATCATGATAAAATCGCTGATTACTTATCTTGGCTCTTCACTTTTCTATTCGTTTGCGGCAATATTACAGCAATAGAACATACAGTAAAATTTATTTCGTGAGATAATTTTTTTCTAAATACATACAGAGTGATGCAACTAAGAATTTGTAAGCGACTAGTGTGACGTCCGAAGATGGAGATGGTCTTACATACTCGGTAGTTGAAAAGGATGTATTTTTAATTTAACTCAAGCAGAGTTGCTCGCTAGGTCTTTCTTTAGTCTTTTTTCTATTATCTTTCGACAAAGCAAGTTTCTCAACCGTTTTCTCTCCTCGCTTGTTTTTTCGTACAAATATAACTATTTTCATTATATTTGCGGTTATAAAAACGTGACAATTTCAAGTTGCAGCAATCTATGTGAATATTTTACTACTGTAAATTTCTAAATACGTATATAATTGCATACAGATCTAAGGATTTAAATTAATTTCGAGTGGTGAAGTTGCTCAAGTGATAGTGGATGAGGAAAAGTCAGACGATTCTTCACAAAAGATTGAAGTGAATGGATCGTTGAATATGATGGATGCTGGGTTATGTTCACTCTTGCGTTCTTAATCGTCGGACAGTGTACGACTGATATTCTTCTGTAAATTGATTAACGAGAATAAATTTAGATAAAAATTATTTTTGCATATAAATTCAATAATAACGAACAAATATGAACAAATATGCTGTTAAATTGGCATTCGTGAATATTGAGTAATATCGAATATATGTGTTTTTTCTCATCGATGTTAGTAAAACAACACATTGGTATTATGGAACATTTTTCTTAAGAAAAGTTACCTCAACGATATAAATACATGCATACATTATATTGCATACATAATATCGTCTTCATCAGTTGTGCAACTGATGACTCTGTAATTGTTTTTCTATAACCGCGATTATTTCACCTTTTTAATGGAATTAGAATGTGTTTGTTTTACGAGAGTACGGCAACGGTGCGATCAAAGATAGAGAAAAGAGAGAAATTCTCGATATATACGTGGAATCACGGGGGTGAAACCAAGAGATTTGCACTTTAGATTCGTAATACGGACCAGATTCTTTCACGACTTTCGTGGATTCGAACGCACGTTCAGTTTCACTTGAACTTAAATGCAGAAAATATCTTTTGTTGCCTTTCGCGCATTCCCGTCTCATTGACAACATGTCCAAAAGGACATAGGATATCTACAGGATGAATTATCGACGAATTCGTTTCTCTTTATTAACGAAGAGCCAAAATGAGCAAATTATTATTTTGGATACGATAAACAATTATAATACATTGATATAGAAAATGAAGTACAAAATAATGAATAAGCAACCACACATTTCCTACTATTCAATAGGAGATTGAGTGAGAGGAGAAGACGAATTTAGCGAAACACGCGACGGGACGGCGCGTATAAATTCTGTATCTTCGACGCTTCACAGAAGGGCTTATATTCGCGCCCCGCGGGCGTCGGCGGCGACGATGCCACGCCACGCGTCGATCGACGGCGCGACGCGAGCGGAGCGTCGAGTGCTTACAATCAGCTGGGCTTGTCCGCAAATAACACCGGAGGATGATTATGATTGAATAAGGTCCGTAATTGAGGCTATTGAGCAATTATATAAATAACACACGACCCAGTACACACGCGCTCACGCTCGGATGTAGGCACTCGTAAACACATAGCACGAGTGGCGGAGCGGTTGCGTGGGGTGTTATTTCAACGTTATGGGCGAAGGGTGGATGGTCGGGTGGCTCCGCCGTCGACCATCCACCCGGGAGCGCCCCGACGAGTTGGGTGGAAAATTACAGTGCAAACATAACGTATACCTATGTATATACCATATACCGTATATCGCGCGAGGCTATGGTACAGTTCGCGCGCGTTCGTCGGTCTACCGCGTTAGGCGGGGCCTTTGGATCATCTCCAATTGCTTGCGATTGGAAAATCTTGTCCGTCAAATCGTCAAATCGTCAAATCGTCAAATTATATCATTTCTTTACAAGAATTAAATCGATTCAAAAATAGTCTCCTCCGGTATGTATTAACTCGTCTAACTGTCAGCTTGAAATTCCATGTTGCGCTCTACAATTGCCATATCGTCTTTTATTCGTCTAATGATCGGTAAATGGATTTTTTTTAAACCAATATACTTTCCTATTTTTTTGAGTATCGGGTTTTATTCAAGAATGTGACGATATTGTAGTACTTATAAAATTAGGATAATATCTATTTCTTCTATACGATTATGTTTTCTGTGTATTAATGAGATGATCAATTACGTACACATCGACAACTTTGTTGTAATTATTAATAATTTTCACGTTTAACGAGCTATTTTTATGATATCAATTTTCGTAAAAATTAGTTAGACGATTTAAATGGAATTTTCTATACATTAATGGAATCGTATCGTATCACACGTTGAAGATAATTGTACTGGATAAAATTGTATAGCTTAAGATCGAAATTCTTTATTTTCGGTAGAATGTAAAAATTCTTTCTGAAAAAATAACATAATTTCGTTACACTTGCGATGATTCTACACACTCTTAGTATTTCAAAGAGAATGAAGCGAGACGGGCATAGGAAAATATTTTCTTGGAACATCTACAATCGGTCTCTGTCTCAGGGTTCTTTTAGCTTCTACTTTTAATCCTGCGAGCGATCTTAGGCCGCTCCTCTATTTTACGAGTACACCCCGTTGCGGCAACCGGATTTCAACAGCGAGTAAAAGCTTAAGCTATGTCTTTTTGTTCGACTTCGCGGGGAATGTCCATCTAAGGAACTATAATTAGTTTTTCTATTCTATCGATATTTACTTTCCGAAGATGGTCACTGTGAAGGCAAGAAAGAAAGACGGAGATGTGAGAGAAAAAAAGAAGACGCAAAGCTCAATATCCTGGGAGTTGGCGTTTTAATCAGGGTGCCCCGTTCGTCTCGGATATCTCGAACAGAGAGAGTGCAGGAGCGCGCGCGCGCGCGAGCGAGAGAGAGAGAGAGAGAGAGAGAGAGAGTGAGTGAGTGAGTGAGTGAGTGAGTGAGTGAGGAAGGGGAGGGCAAAGGGACGGAGAAGATAGGCGAAAGGGAGGTAAAAAGGGGGCGTCAGACTGGCGCCAAGCGAACGGTACAGGCGGTCGACTCCCTGACGGCCGCTTGATGGAACCGAGAGCTGACTTTATTTTCCGCGAACCGTCTTCTCATCCTCCCGTTCCCTCGATCGTACGCGATCGGTCGCCACTTTTGTCCTCGCGACAGGGTGCCGAAATACAGTACGATCTCTACAGGGGTTCCTCTTGTTACCTTTATACCTATATATGGATCTACATTTACGTCTGATGCTCGAAGGAAAGGTGTTTGTCGCTTTTTTATGACTAAAAAAAAAAATAAACAAAATAAACGAGATATAATAATATATAACCAACACGAGTCATAAACCTATATCAACTCTTTCGAATAATTAGTGAAATTATTGAAAATCGAAAATCAGGATTCCTATTATTTCACTCACACTGAATTATTATGAAAGAAATGAAAAATTATATGAATTATTTTAAAATAAATTAATTTCAATTTGATATAAGTATAGTTGACATCTAAAATCAATATTTGCGACTTTATTTTAAACTATGACGCATAATAAGAATAGGGAATAATTAGTATTTATTAGATTATACGTATACATTTTTTTTATTGATTCACCTGTCCGTTATAATATCTAATAGTGACTCATTGCAAAAATATAAGCAGGTATATTAATGCAAAACTGACATATGTGTATTATAAACTTATAATATTACGAATTTTAAGTTTAATGAAATAAAATTTCGAATTTGGAATTAATATGTTAAGTGAAATTAAAAATATTTTGAATTTATTAATTACTATTTATATCAATTACTTAGCTCTTGGAAATATATAATATAATATACGTGTTCCAATTAAAATTCATATCTTTTTATGTTATTTATCAATAACGTATTTGAAATATTTTACATATTTTGAAAATATATTTTCTGTTTGTTAATGGTTAGCAAAATGTGCTGAAAGAAACAATTATGTTGCAACTCGTGATTAATATCATTTAACGACACTATACGTTTTACGGTATTCCGTCCAAAATGAAAAGTCGGGATGGTATTTGCCACGTGACAAGGTGCATGATTAATTGTAAACAGTGGATAGAAAATTAGTCCTCGTGAGATAATTAACCAGTATAATTAATCGTCTTGACTCCTGACCATACAGTTTGGAATACTAAACAGACTGTCATCCGTGTCCAGAAAAATGCGTCTTTCGCCTAAAGACTCATTATCTCTCTTTTGCCATTATTACTTTAAACTAATATATTTTCGAGAGTTATACCTAAATTCGAAATCATGCATTAATATTATTTTAACAGGTTTTAAAAATGCGTAAAAAGATTAACAATTTATTTTGAGATAATGATAGTACAATACTTGCATTTGTTTTTTTTTGCAAAAACGCAAGTTTCCTTAAAATTCGAGAAATATTTCAGTCTTATAATCTTAGAATTATTTTTTAGAATTGATTTTTATACATAAACGCGAGGAAAACTCCAATTACGAAATGTTGGCAGCTTTGGTACTTTTCGTCTTTTGATTTTTTTCCTTATACGCCTTATATAATCTAATTGATCGATAACATACGAAATACACGGAATAAGTGGACGAATACACTTATTCATCACCGAAGCGGGCTAATTATGTTTTGTGATATGAGTTAGGGTTAATCGATAGAGTGATTTGGCAACAGTGAATGTTGCTTTCACGTTTCAATCTGCTAGAGCTCTGTGTGTGTGTGTGTGTGTGTGTGTGTGTGTGTGTGTGTGTATATAAGGCGAAGAAACATCAATCTTGAGTCGAAACACTCTAATGTGGCACTCTAGTGATCGGTGATAAGTTCTAACAAGTTGGCCGATCGCTTCTACACATGAATAGATTCATTTCCATGATTTAATTAGAAATGCGACGTGTAAAATCACTATTATTATTTTTATTATTTTATATAAACTTATTAATTTCTCGTTAGCGAAACGATATGTGACTTTGGTTAATTGTGGAAGTTTTCGAAAATCTTAGAAACAGAAGGCGAAAGAAAATTAAGATGAATATAGAGTAAACGAAGAACAAAGAAATTTGCAATTTTGTACCCTAAATGAAGCGGTTGTATGCATTGAATGCCGCGCCAACGCGGCAGGAGACCCGCTTATAAAATTAAGAGATAATGAGAATTAACGACGATGACAGCAATCTGTGCACGCCTTGATACCGCCTTCTCCGTGTGATCGAACAGACTCTCTACGCTGCTGTAAAATGAATACAAATCTGCATCGCTTTAACTTCCAATAAAGATTACAAATAGCGTAGTATATTTACGTTTATGCAAGAAATTCTCAGGAATAAACTTTTTTAGTTTAACCATATAATTAATAAACTAAGTATTAAGGTTCAATTGAGATAATGCCAATTAGAGCTAACATAGGGTGTCAATGTGAAGTTTGGTTTATTTAAAATAAAATAATTTTAATCACAAACGTTTCGATCTTATTTCGGATCTTTATCAATGCTCACATAAAATATTAACAGAAATCAGTCAGCTAAGCGTATTGATGTAATGGCGATATCATTGTATTTCCTAGTACACTGTACAATAATTTATCGAATATATTATATAATAAAACACAAGCAAATTTTTTCGTAACTTACATGATCATCGAAACGTTATTAAGCTGTTAATGTATTGAACGTCGAGTCTCATCTGACGAGACAATAAGAAAAGACATACAGTGCAAACATATAGATTATAGAAAACATTGAGGGAAGGGGATCATTTAAACATAACTATATACTATCGTATGCTTTATCCAATAATTCTATATCATTCTGTAAATTTAATCTATTAGTTTGTTTGATAAAAATCGTTTCTGAGATGAATCTCTTATTCAGTATTTTTTCCTCATCTTAAATAAATCAAACTTCATATTGACATCCTGTGTTTGCTCTAATCGACGTTATTTAATTGTATTGATTTTTTTAGTTTATTTACGCGCCCTATATTGTGAATGTTGTTTTTTATGCTTTATATATGTGCGCGCGCGCGCGTGTGTGTGTGTGTGTGTTAAACGACTATCATTGTATTATACACTCGCTCAACTTCATCAGTCGCCTAAATGTTCTGCCAACGTATCGCTGTTTAACACAGTAATTTTATCACTCTCGAAACTTGGACGTACTCTTGACCGACCACTTTAAGTACTCTCGACACTTTCTCGTGCACTTTTAAGCATCCTTTCACCATTTAGCATTAAATCTTTGTCCTTGACCCTTTCCTCAGTTGAGTAACTTCTGTTGAAAAAAGTAAAGAAAAAGCAACTCAAATGTATGTTTCACACAAAAATCCGCTATTAACGCATTCGACTTTTTATGTTCCATTTTTAAAATTTTATTTATAAAATATGCTTTTATCGTGACTAAACTTGCTTGTTCATAAGATAACTGATGCAATCTTCTAATTTAACTTTAATGTCGAAAAGCATAAAATTCTTACACTTATTCAAAATTAAAACATCTCTATTTCTCTATTTTCAAGGCACAGGGCGTTATTATTTTACAATTCCTTCATAATTTTAATATATACACAATTATATGTATATATATATATATATATATATATATATATATATATATATATATATATATATATATATACATTATATGTATATATAAAACTGTAGTTTACACATAAATTATTCTTTTCTTAATGTTTGTAATAATTGTATCTTTCGTAAGTATGCAAAACTTCATATGTGAGATTTAGCATACACGAGTTTTTATAGCAAAAAAGCAACGGAAAAGACGGATGCGTCATGCGGGTATTAATTCAGCGTGTCATTAAAACTGAGTTCCAGCGTATGTTTGCCAAAGGTTGGTTTTATGACGTTGTCAAAATGAAATTCCATTCGGCATGTGTAATTCAAAACGGATTTTTGAGCAGAACATAAATGGTCGTTGCTACGTATATTTTGTCAACATTTTACGAAGCGTATTTTAGAAAAAGAAATGGTAATACTTTCCGTTTAATTAATATCGCAAGGAAGAAATGTTAAATTTTCGCGGGAATTATGTAAGAGATTATGCAAGAATTCTTGAGACTTTCAAAAAATGTCAACTTTTAAAAATTTTAAGGAAGACCATATTATCGCGTTATGCAAGATCATATACTGTCAGAAGATTATGGCGAGAAAGCAGAAGTGTATTAAAAGATAATACAAGTATATTTACTTATTTATGGGTATAAAAGTAATTCATGTAAGGCAATTTCCTAAAATGTTGCTATTACGAGATTTAAAAACGCATCGTGGATTCGAGTCAAATCGAATACTGAAATCGATAAAAAAATTGCGGCTGGGAAATAAAATGAAAGCAGACCAACCGGAAAAATATAATGCAAACGTAAATACACGATAAATCTACCGGGAAACATTTCCCACGATATTTGTTTCACCGTTCGTGATTCCCTTCTCTCGTCATTCCATTTGTATTTTTATCACATCTATTTTCACCTCGTCTGTTTCGCATGCCCGTCGATGCGTATTCGCCCACTTCCAGCGTACAACGTACGTGCATATAGTTAGCCATTTATGTATCTCAAATTCTAGCAAATCCTCGCGAATCTACCGCTGAACGCAAATGGCACGTGTGGACAGTTTCACATGAGATCGTACGTTTTGAGATTATAAGTTTAATTGGTATTTGCGTATGTGCGTATTTGCGTGCCTGCTACAGAACTCATTTGCTATGAATAATGCGGCGAATTTGTTTAATCCTGACACTTTTAGAGAGATGTCCATTTCTAATGTATCTTATATAGTGAATATTAAATGAATTATTCTCTGGGATTATATTGTGTTTTTTTATGCTGTTTCCATTAAGTATATGCGAGTAAGATTGATAAAAGTATTGTTAAATTTTATGTGCTGAAATATTTATTCTTTACCAGGAAGATTAAATGGGACAGCGATATATGGGACAACATAACAGTTATTTTTTCATTTTTTACATTGATTCTATTACATGATAATTTCTAGAAGTGTCGCAATTTTTTTCATCCTGTCACAATAACTTGTAAGAACGTTAATTCAGTTTGGAATAATTAATTTTATTTTTTATACATTCTGATCTTTATACAATTGTGATTTTGCAAGACTGAAATAGCTTTATCGTGAATAAATAGTATTGTCGAGCCATGAGAAATTATACACGCTTAATATCGTTCGTATCACCGTTACGTTTACTTCGACCTTGCGTATCGTGGTCGAGTATGGTTGCGTCGTCCATATTGCGTTTTCCATTGTGAGTGTACAGGCGTACCTGCACTCATTTGTGTACCTGAAATTCCAACAAATCCTCGTGAATCTGGTTCGGCGCGCAAAAGGCACGCAACGACATATTCGCTCAATCGCGGAAGTCCGTCGCGTCAGGTCGCGTCGCGTCGCGTCGCCTCTCCTCGCCTCACTTCGCCTCACCTCGCATCGCCTAGCGTCCCATCCCATCCCATCCTAACCCATCCCATCCCATCCCATCCTGTCCCATCCCGTTCCGTCCCGTCCCGTTCTGTTCCGTTCCGTTCTGTCCCGTCCCGTTGATTCGCGCATGGACAATTTCATTACTCGTATTGGAGGTTGCTGATGGTACACGCGGTGGTAGTGGAGGGTGCAGTGGCGTGTGCAGGCGAAACTACACTATTAAATGGTGTCCTGACGGGCGCCAGTTAGGTGCACCATGGTATAGCCCATTCTCGTCGTGTCACTCCGAATCTATTTGCATAGTAATGGCGCCGCGCGTCGCTTCCCTTCCAACCCCTTTACGTATAAATACCGCTGTGGACTGTCATAGGAAGTACCGTCCGTCTGAAACGAAGCCTTCCTCTCATTCCTTCCCGTAGAAGATTTCTGAAAGCGCTTGCTTCTCCTCGCTAGAAAACACTCCACGAGAATACTCGTTGCATAAATTTGAGAGATCAGTGTTAATCCAGTTTTTAGGTTTAAGTCCTACCATATGTATATATATGTAATTTGCACACGTCAAATTTCTGAATCATTCTTAATTATTTTCTTGGGTAATGGTTTTTATCAATTTATATTAAATACGTACAAATAACTTTGTTCGTTTCTGTTATTTGCACTTTATATCGCGTGTTCTGCATTCCTTATCATTTTACGCTCTCTGACATTTTCCAAATTGATAACGCAATTTATGCGTATCAATTAGTAATACTATTCGTAATATGACGATAATTTACGGAAGATGCCTGAAACTCAAACGAGCGTATTAATAACGTCAGGAGTTGATAATATGGATGTTCTGGGAAATGCTGCCGACAGAGTGAATATATGTATGTGCGAGTGTGGATAAGTAGACAGCACACGACTGTTGCTAATTGCTTCGCGATGGTTGATAGAATTTCTCGACATCGACTGCTTATTGGCAACAATCGCTGTCGATACTGCTCGAAATGTATATCTCTCGTAAAATATCCTCATCGTTTGTTAAGAGACTAATATTCTTGGAAATATGATATCTTTGGTTGTAGCAATAGTTCTATCTAGCAATAGTTTGTGATTACAAATATCTACAAGGAATTTTATTTTAGCAAATACGAGAATAGCTGCAGCGTTTTGAATGGCTGTAAAATATGGCTGATAAATCGGAACATTATTGCACCATTATAATGCATAAGATGTATACATTCTTCTTCTGAAAAAAAACTCAAGATTTAAATCGAATATCATTCTTGCGAAAATAAATAAATAAATTCGCGAATTCGAAATGACTGTGAATGGAAATTAGCTATCTTGAGAGATTGTCTTGGGAGATGCGTTCCAGTTATAGTTCTGGGCACTTGAGAGTTTAGGGTTGAGTCAAGCGAAGGAAGTTGTACAAACCTGACGCGACGCGCGAAGCAGAATGTTTGCGATAATTAGAATCTTATTGAAAACGGCACCGGTTTTCCTCGAGCAACAAACAGAACGTCAGACTCTGTGCTCACTGGAGCGACTAGGCGCGATTCCCAATTATTCATCGTAATCCTAATTATCTCTCACTTTTGATTTGTCGCGAAAATCCGCGATGTTCCGTCTTGGCTCTCCATGAGAACACATCTCGAGACCAAGTTCGCAATAATTAGGAAGCTCGAATGGAGTGAAAATGTCAAAGGGGGAAACGTAGACGGCAGCGATTGAGATGGAGGATGCAGGAACGCTCGCTTTTTGTTATATCACAATAATAAACTATGACCGATAGCTCCCTCTTCCTATAGTATTTCTAGGAAACCGGTTCTTTTACTCCTGTCGCGCGGACCGATGAACGGAGAGAAGAGGAGAGAAGAAGAAAGCGGGAAAAATACACGGAAAACAACCGTAATGGAGGTTAATTACAGAGAGGTGATTGCGAAGGTTGGGAAGATCAGCGAAAATGAAAAAAGCATCCTGTATGAAAAAAGCATGAAAATCCTGTATTTTGTCTCTATTTCTCTCTTCCCTACGCCATCTTTCATCTTCTGTCTTCTTCTGTGTCTTCTTTGATTACCAAGTTACTGTCGCACCCAAAGAAATCCAAGTTTTCTTCAATTTTAAGAAAAAAAAGAAATTCGGTTCACATGTTCTTTAATTCCTCTACCACCACTGTGTGTACTTTTTCCATATCTACGACTCGAATATCTATCATGAGATTTGCAGTAAAAAATATCGTGATTTATTCACATTTTTTATACAAGTAAAGGTCTTTTTTACGTCACGATGTGACGAAATGATAAAATTTTGAAGAGATGAACTATACATAATATAATATAAAAATTTAATAAAAATTGCACAATATAATAAATTTAATAATAATTGTGGGTATAACTTTAATGTATGCATATAATTTTGTGCGCTGCAGCTAGCAGAAATCGCGCGCTAGCGTAAATCCGTATTTATAATTTATAAGTTATAATATAATTAATTATAATATAATCGATGCCCAAACATTGAGAAGACTAACGATGTATAAGAGCTGAAAGCTTTCCGCATTTGTAGACGGAATTTTACTCGCGATCATCGCCAAGAAATTACAACTCCCCTCGCATATCATAGACGGAATCAGAGCTTGCTCGCGGTAGCAAGTTTCGCGAAATGTGGAATTACATCGTCTACTTGTCTGTACTCGGCACTTTGCCGCCGTACAACTAGCATATTTCTCGAGGCGAGAGCCAAGGAAGTACGAATTTCTTACTCCTTGACAGGACTCGAACTTTAAAGGACTTCATTTACTCGATTCGGAAACTCTTGCCTTTCGTGACTTTTCTCGAAGGGTTACTCTCGACTCTCTATGATCTACTTACTTGTTTCGGCGATAATTTCCAAGATTACCGACAAATCCAAACTCGACTTTGGAAATTGTATGCAGTTTTTCTTCGAATCGATTTTTTTTTAAATAAATTTTTATTATGTTACAGAGAAGTAATTAAATTGCGAAGCTTTAACTAGATATCGTATGCAGAGATTTGAAAATTCAATCTAAGCCGAAAGGAAGCTGATTAAAGTTGCATATATTGTATTCTTTTTCACTTTTCCAATAATTTATTAGACAAGAATAAGATATTGTTAAAGAAACGAACCGTGACAGATTGCTGCTTTGTAGAATGTGCGAAATCAAACTTAATCGGATTAGAAAATAACGAATCTGGTCGTCTTCGTCTTACCACCTCTTTGCTCTTTATCTTTCGTGTTTCTCGCGTCGTTCAATTCCAGACCCTTAACAAGATGTAGCGAGAGCGCACAGCGCGATTTCACATCCTGAAATCGATCAGGCGTGATTCCTCATAATTGGTAACATTCGGCCCGTTGCCGCGACGCTTCATCCCGCTTTTCCTCTCCTCTTTGCAACGACTCGAAACGCCTCGAGCCACGAAGCGTACGAGGATACCTATCGGATGGCGTTACCATGGGATCGGAGTGTATCGCCGAGACCTCGTTACTTTCCCGATTTCTTACGTAATCGAGACGCCTCGCTGATTCGTCATTTCGCGGGGAGAGGCTGGTCTTCCTCGATACTTGTTAACGAGTGCTTCCTTTGGCTCGTGTAACGAAGAAAAACGAGAAGCGAAAATAAAGGACGCGGAAGAAATGCGCGCGAACGGTTGTGAGATTCCAAGCGAGAAAATTCGCTGTATCTCATTTAGCCGATTTAATGTTTACGGATTGAATATATGTGTGTGTGTATGGCATATGTATTATATACACATAGTTTCCGTCAACGTTAATACTCCTGCGTGGGGAAAAAAAAATGTTATGTTCCTTTCAAACACGTGTTGCTTTGTTTTAACAATTTGTTTTAACAATTTGATAATATTATTATAATCATAAGGAGAATGCACTGAATTTTTTCTTCACATTTGAACATATTACAAAATCAATAATGATCATCGCGCAGCTTTCGATTTTATTTGAGCTGTAGAGAAAGATATAAGGGCCTGTATTAAATCATGTCCTCTAGAAAATTTATTTGTAATTCGAACACATCTATGGATTTCGACGGTTCAAATATCGTATGGTGGGAAGAGAATTTTTCCATTTGTTTCCGCTTTTTTCCTTCTTCTGCACTTCGGCATTTGAATTTCCATGGACGGGGGCGGGTTCGTGGAACCGAGGTGGAAACGGATGATCTCTACAAGTTAATTTGTAACTTGAGTATTCCGTCCAGGAGATCGGGGTGGTTTCTAGAGGTGGTGGCTAAGGGAAACAGCACGGCGGGGCGGTAGCGGGGGCAGCGGCGGAGGCGAGCTCAGGCAGGGTACACGGTACCTTGGGGTTGTTTGTTGCGCTAATGCCTAATTAGTGGAGTGGTATCGCGTCGCGACGAAAGCTGTAGCCGTCGCCATCGTCGTCGCCATCGTCGCCGTCGCCATTGCCATCGCCGACTCTCTGTCCCTCTACTCATCTATCGTGAAAATATCTTGCACGGTGGTAACTAGTGAAGGAAATCGCGCTTCATTTTTGCGCGTGTTTGCTCATGTATTTTTACATTCACTGTCATTATATGATACAATTTTATTCCATATATGCGTGTATTTTATTGTACCGTGTCAATTATTATGTAATTTGCATTTCGATAAGATAATTGTGATAATCGATAAGAAAGATATCTATATTATTGATATCTTCATTGTTTTTCAAATTAAGATTTATGACATGTTATGTCCACTACGTTGTAACCTCTATAACGATTTAAAAAGCAATTATATATTAATTATAGCATATATGAGCTTTGCAGTATCTGTTTTAAATAAAAGACGGTCTTTTTTTTTTTTTTGAGGAACAACATATCGATTTCGTACGCAATAGGGGTTCTTGAAGAAAGAACTTCCAAGGGTACGAGGTAATGCACCACCCGTGTCACTCCATCGGCCACCCGTCGATCGACCCTTTTCATTTCAATCTGGATACAAGCTCGCGATCGACGCTTATATCTGCGGATATAATAATATATCGTACCATGTCTAAGGCCGTAATCACACTACAGGTTGTTGGTTGACAACCAGCAACCGTAACCGGCAACCTGTAGGGTGATTATGGCCTAAGGGACTGTTAGGTATTCTTTTAACATTGCTGAAACTCGATATCATTTTATTGTAAAAGCACTGACGACATGAAGATGGTAAATGACTTGATAGAATACAAAGTATAAATTTTTATGTTTTTATTTTTCTCTTGGTGTTTCTATTTTGGGAAATATTTTTAATGAATTTCTTAACTAAAATTAAAATTCCTGAACATTAAAATATTCTTGATAGTTGAAAAAGACGCGTGAGCTCGTTGGACACATGAGACCATTCGTGGGTTACACGAGCTGCTGCCTGCCAATAGCCAGCGATCTCTTAAACTCTAATTCAGCTATAGTGGCCGACCGTCGCAAAGTGGCCACTACGGTATCTAAAAGACTCATTTTATCGTTTCGCCGCCACTGTAGAAGGAAAATAAGCAATTCCCTCTTTATTCGGTCGCGACGTAGTCGATACGAGGGAAACGCGAGGTCAATTCACAGTCAAGCTTCGACATTAATACTCATTTCCCCGCAGATGGAAAGCAACTGTTGTACATTTTTCATCAGTAATTCGAGTGATTCGAATGATCTTTCTGATTTAAAGCTGTGCAAAATTATGCAAAACAGCTCGGTATTGTACAACAATATTATACATTATAATTATAATTGGCGACAAAACTGTACATTTTTGTTAATTGAAAAGTAGAAACGTTTAAAGATTAAATAATACATCGAATTTAGTGCGTTCTTTAAACATGCTGAGTTTATAATGTTTGTATATCATCTGATTTACGCTAATTTATTCTGCATTCTTTATTACATGATAAGATCTACATGAAGAGATCGGTGCGACAAATTCTATAATCTCATCTATCAACTAACTTTATATTTTATATATAATATTAACCGAAAGGAAATGAAACTCATAAAGGGAACTGTATTCGTTATTCCCCTCAGGCGGGCAGTCAGGTAAAGGTATTCTAATCTAACTCCGTAGTTAATAGTTTAATCGTAGAGAATTTCTCAAAAGGAGAACTGACAAAGCGAGCACGGTACAAATGTAGATTTCGCCAAGTACTCACGTGGCAGATAGAGCTCGCGGGTTACGAGTTGTTACAAGCCACGTGTCCACGTGGCGTCGAGAAACACGAAAATCGGTATCGCTAATACGGACTAGTATTTCCGTTCAAGTTTCTCGCCAGTATAAGATGAAATATTAACGATATTCAGCTCAGTTATCAGGATCGGCACGACCTTCCGATGACCTTTCGAAATTTGCTTTACCAGCCTCACGAGTTCATATCCATGTAATCAACGCACTCCGCAGGGACGCAAACGGTCCGTCAACGATCGCAAATAATCTCGAGAAAGTTTTGGATGTAACTGGTCGTCTCCGATGACCATACGTCGAGACATTACGCGGGATTTCTAACATCTAATTCGATAATGCAGGTACAAAAGATGCATTTACACGAAACATGCAAGTGTCACATGAATACGTCAATTATGAACAGAAAAAGTGAAAATTGTCTAATATTGAAGCTTAATCCTTAATACATATATGTTTTACGATCTTAATTTTCCGATTCTTTACTGCACACGACAAGTCGTAGGTATGTCCTAGATTAATTTTCATCATTTTTACAAATATACCAAAATTATTACGTAATTCTTACGTACATTTTAACATTTTTAGAAAGTATTTGCATCATTGTATATTTAAAAGAATTGTACGTAAACATTATTAACCACAATTACTTGATGCTTCTACCATATTTCAAAGAAAATAATTGCGCTGGATACGAATGACTCAATCATATATACTAACAATTAATATTATCTATATGTATGTTAAGAAATAGAAATTGAGTGAGAGAAAGGACAATAGAAGTAGGTCAGGCGCCATAATTGTTGCGCGAAACAAACAATATGAATATAACACAAAACTCTTTATTAGATAACGCGCGTATATTTCGGTTCATTTTTGAGTCATCTTCAGAGACAAATTCAATATTATAATACATACAGACTAATTTGTTCTAGTGAGATTTGTTCACTTCCACGTAATTCAAGAAACTTCAATATTAAAAAATGATTCTGATAATAATCCAAATTATAAATCCAAAAACATATCAATTTTTTCTGTTATATTCATATTGTTTGTTTCGCCTGATTCCTATTGCCCTATCACACAATTTTTTTTGGATTATTAAGGAGTCTTTGTGAATCAACTTGTGTATTAAGAAATAGAATTTTCTACTAATTTTAGTATTTGCATTAGTCGTAGAATATGATAGATTCGCGCTCTTTTAACAATTGCTGATTGAATTGCTGATTCCTAGCCTAGAAGAGAATGCTTCCTACGCGAGAATTGCGAAAATACATACTCCCGGTCGACGAAATCCGCTGAGCGTGATAAAATGATCCCCTTCCGAGTGCGCCGGCCGAGTAAGGCGTCGTTGAGGATCATTAATCATGCGATTCCACCTGCGGACGAAAAAGAAGAGCGAGAATGGCATTGAGAGGAGGATCTCCAAAGCCCACGCGCGCGTTATTGTACGCCTGGCAGGTTTATCCGTCCTTTAATGCAGCCCATCGCGTCCGCCGCGTTATGCTGCTTATATACACACACTTCTCTTCGTGCCGCAATAATATAGAATAGGACTCGAAAATCGTTGCTTATTCCGCAAAGTGCGGGATTACCGTACGTTGTACGATGCCGCGTGGATGCGCGAGGGAGAATACCGCGACAATGCTAACCAAACAATGTATGCCTGCGTTCTCTGTGTCGTTAAGACACCTCCCTTTCGCGTTAGAATTTTGATGGGTTCTCGGCCGTCCGAAAGTCGAGTGGAAATGTCTCCCATGATTTTTGATCCAAGTAATCCGGGATGCACAACAATTTTTTATTCTGAACAGTAACTGTATACGCACGAACTCGTCGAGAGTAAAACCCATTCTACATTTGCGTTAGCGTACTGTAAGTGGTTGTAGTTGTAAGAATTAACCAATAACAGTCAAATATTCGACTATAATTAGTCCATTCTTATAGCTACAATCACTTACAAAGTACGCTTATACAATTGTAGAATGAACTTGATGTGAAATAAAATAATCCTCACGTAACTAAATATTCGTATTTGCAAACTCAACCTGTCCAGTCTCAACGGTCGTTATTTTGACCGTTATTTCCTTTTGGTCGATTTTTGACGTGAGAGGACCAAACATGGAATCTTGTAAATACATTATCCAGATTTGTTATCGACAATCTGCGGTTCTCAGGGATCTTCGTCACATGGTTGTGTCCCACGACGTTTCCTTTTCACTCTCCCTCCCATCTCTGTCTTCCTTATCCTTCAACGTTCTTCTTCCACCTCTTCTATATTATAGCCGTAAACTCTCTTACCTATTTACGTACGGCTTCTTTGGCGTTCGTCCGTACGATCCCGTGTGTTTACATCGATATTATTTCATTTTCCGCTAGTCTTGCTGTCCCGGGATACAACGGGACCGATGCGACGTGGCGATCTCCCATCGGACCACAATGAGGGCGTAACCTTATTTACCGGTGTACGGCCACCCCCGCTGTCTTGACCAAGATAAAGGCTATGTTCATTTACTGGTGTTTTCCCCGTATACACTCGAGGATCGATAAACTGTAAATTCGTTTACAAGACTGGCAGTATCACTTTGCGATTTTCTTAAATAGAAACGAGCCCGTTTGCTTGATTTTTAAGAGTTATTATATGAAATCAAATTACCGTGAGTAATTAATGAGATTGTTTAGTACAATTAATAAGAATTTTATAGCATTTTTATGCATTCCCATTGAAAGTAGTCGAAAGAATCTCTTTTGAATGTTTACATCATCATTTTGCATTCCGCTACTTTTAGGAAGATTCTTCGAAGGATCTATCAATCCGATTGTACAGCGACGTTGTCATCGTCGTCGTCTCTTGGCGGTCAGACCGATATATTTTCTCAGCACTCGGGACTTTCCCGTGAACAGAACACCGCGTTGCCTTGAGAACGTTAGGACCCTCTACCAGCTTCTTCGGATATATCCTACCATCGGCCATATCCACCCGGTCACGCCAGGTTGACCGCACACGTACACATGTATTCAGACTCGCTTGCACTTACGTAAACCTATACATAATACAGGATTGTTCAGGAATCACTCACTCTCTAATTCTTTCAGCTTTTTAATTTATCATAATTTTTCTTGGCAAAAATTACTTGAAATTGTTGGTTCTATAATTATGTTAACATTTATGAATGTTTACTCATGTGATAGTATAATATCTAATGTATTTATTTATGGTCTAAAAAGGTACATAACTTCTGAGGCATCCTGTATATATATATATATATATATACATATATATATATAGATGCACACACTCATGTATGTATGTGTCCGAGACTGATACTGGGGTTGCGAGTTTCGTTTCATCCTACTTGTTGGATAGGGTCTTTGGAGTAGCCAGAGGAAAGGACTTCTCCTTTCTCTTCCTTCCTTATTCCTTGCCTTCCTTCCTTTTTTTTTCCTTCCTTCCTTCCTTCCTTCCTTATTCCTTGCCTTCCTTCCTTTTTTTTTCCTTCCTTCCTTCCTTCCTTCCTTATTCCTTGCCTTCCTTCCTTTTTTTTTCCTTCCTTCCTTCCTTCCTTCCTTATTCCTTGCCTTCCTTCCTTTTTTTTTCCTTCCTTCCTTCCTTCCTTCCTTCCTTCCTTCATTCCTTCCTTCCTTCCTTTCTTCCTTCCTTTCTTTCTTCCTTCCTTCCTTCTTTCCTTCCTTCCTTTCTTACTTTCTTCTCCTTCCTTCCTTCTCTGCTTCTTTCTTTCACCCCTTTTTTATCTTCTCTCCTTTTCTTCGAAACGCGTGGGGGATTGTTTGTACTCACCTCTCTTCCCATCGCTTCACCTTAGTCCTTCGGTTCTACGCCCCGCGGGAACCCGCCACCCCGTCGTCCGAAGCTCAGATTGCTTTTATACCATGGATTGATTGACAATATACTTACGTTAGCCGAGTGGACCGTACAGTTATGGAGACTGCTACACTCTCTCCGTCTTCCTGTTTCCACCCTGTACCACCGCCGTTAAAGCGCGACCCTCTTCTGTTCGCTGGAACATCGCCGCGGGATCTTTTTACTTTTTTTTTTCCTTTCGTTTCGCTCTTCCTCGTTCATTCACTGTGTGAAAGTAAGCGATTTTCGAAAAATACTATTTTTCGAAAGAAAACAAACAATTTCTTAAACAAGCGTACAGTTTTACTGTCACATCCGAATGAGCCATGTATATGTTAATCACATATAATTCATTATTTTTTATTAAAACAATCTGTGTGTTAAAGACGATAATATTAATCTAATAACTTCGTACAGGGCGAAAATAGTTTTAGAATGTGGCTTAAAAGAAATTTTTTATGTTACTATGAATGGAATTTTTATTAGAATTTAGATAAGAATGTTTTAATATGTTAGTCTCTTATTTGTTTATCAGTATTACTACAATTATGATTGGAGTACTTTATCTTAATCTTTATCTTTTTATATAATTAGTTTGTTGTACGGCTTATTAATTATTTTTTCAATAAGAATGCTATTTCTTGGAACGTAATATGTTTATTGGATTTATTTTTCACATGATTCTTTTGGTACTGCCTTTTGTATCCTTCGTATTGTAAATCTGTCATATGTATGCCGAAACTGATTGTTACGAATTGCATCAGACCAAAGGTGAGGCTAAGACAAAGTATGCCCTGGTGAATATTCTTTTGTACGATTTGTGACGTAAAAGATTATATCTCATAAATTCATAACCATTCCAAGCGATGACATGAATTTTTGGGGATAACTGTTTCTTCCTTCACGTCAACATCTGTTGTGTTAAGTCTTTTTTTGGCAAAGAAATAGATGCAAAATATTTTTTGGACGTATTGAACATTTAAAAATATAATTTATTATCAAGATGTTCGCCTTTCGTAAATGTATACATTTTTACATGTGCGCATAGACATTTCTTAAAAATATTCGGCAGTGAGAATTCTAATTTTTAGCAAAATATAGTGCGGAAAACGTTAATACATAATTACTACAAATACAATTAATCGATAAAGCGATTTTTGTGATCCTTAAGTCTGTTCTATAATTGCATAAGCGTAGTTAAGAATTGACCAATTACAGTCGAATATTCTTCTCGTATTCGGCTGTGATTAGTGAATTTTTACAACTACAATCACTTACAATCACTACGGTTAATTGTAGAATAAGTTTTAATTTGATACCAATTTTTTAACCATATTGTAACAAAAAGATAGTTATTATCGCGTTCGAGATAGTAATATTTCTGACATTGATAAAACTATGATTTGTGTGTATGTGTGTATGTGTGGGCATTACGTAGTACGAAAAGTTTGTCGGCTGCACTAGACGACTTGGGACTTGTTCGGAGTACGTTTGAAGTCCGAAAGTAACCCTGGCATTCTTCGGTAGGGTAGCACTATTCAATGAATTCAGAATGCGTTTGGAGAGTCTCCAGCTCCTTCTTTGCCCACCCCTTTTTCCAGTAAAGACGTATGAATCGTCGTCGGATGGTTGCGGTTCCCTGAGCGTGGGACACTTTAGAGCTTATGTCCCCAGAATACGTAACGTGGGATTTTGGTGGCGCATTCTTTCTCATCCCTCTGCCAACCTTCGCTCGTTCTACCTTTTATTTCATCGCGATTCTTTTGGACATTTTGGATATTAAAATCATCTTTCTCTCTTATGCAAGCACGCCATATTTATCGGATGATTTACGATTATATTTCGGATAAGTTTTTATGTATCGTGTGAAAATTGTATAGGTTTTTAATACATTAGATTGTTATTATTGAGAATAGATGAAAACTGCCTGACAAAATATTTCACTGTATTAATGTAAAAATATAAGAACTGAAAAGAATACGGGCAGAAGACGTCGCGCAAATAATATATCTATGAAGTGTGAAACTTCTTCTTTATTCATTAAAACGCGCTTACATGTTTCAGCTCATTTTTGAGCCTTCCTTAGAGATAACATAAATTAACATATATATAAAAACTGTGAATAAAAATTATCCTGTCATGGTGAGCTTCCCTACATCGACAATTTACATGTCGGAAATAAAACCAAAAAGAGTGAAAGAAATAGGAAAAGGAAAAAAAAAAGAAATTAGGAAATATCGTAAAATAGAATATGAAGAATTAATTTATCAAACAATCTTCAAATTATAATAATTGTTTCATAAATTAGTTCTCCATATTTTACGATATTTCCTAATTTCTTTTTTTTCCTTTTCCTATTCCTTTCACTCTTTTTGGTTTTAATTCCGACATTTAAATTGTCGATGTAGAAGAGTTCACCATGACATGATAATTTTTATTTACAGTTTTTATATATATTAGTTTATGTTATCTTTGAGGAAGGCTCAAAAGTGAGCCGAAATATATAAACGCATTTTAGTGAATAAAGAAGTTTCACACTTCATAGATATATATTATTTGCGCGATGTTTTCTGCACTTGACTTCTACTGCCCTTTCCTGTATCCTTTCCAATTCTTTAATTTATAAGGAGTCTTGGTTAACTTGATTTGTTATATGATGTAAAAATATAGGTACAATTTCTATCTATACATTAGGTCGGATGTAACGAATATTTTACTTAGATGTTTTTAACAATAGTTTACTTTTAGAAAACGATATTTTGTTAATCATTTCTGATTGTAACAAAACATAATTAGGTTTATTAGATGTTTGTCCTGGATTGTGTTGTCGCAAACGAAAATAAGATGCATCGGTCACCTAAACTGCATTTTACAACTGGTAGCGTCATAAAACGTAATGCAACACGTTTACAAACCAACACTGCTCGTACATAAATTTATTACATTATAAGATTTCGGATGCATTTTCACAAATGCATCTGATATGTTTAAAAACCAATTATTTTATCATAACTTTGGAACAGAAATTGAAAATTTCTAAGTGCATAGTATATTATGATTGATCTTTATGAATGTGTGCATTCTAGCTCTTTTTTTGGATTTCATGTTATAACATGCTACATATATTGATGCTAATTTAATAACTAATTCTTAATGATTGTTTTGTACATCTTCTTTTACTATTGCTTATTTGTTTATTTTTTCTTATTTTTTTTCATAACGCCATTAGGAACTTTTGTATATGTTAGGAACTCATTAATTTAATTCATAAATTTAATTCAATATAATTTATTATTACATGTTTATATATATATATTATTACTTTTATTATAATTTCTCTGACAAAATAATATACACTTTTATCGCGAAAATATTTCATCAAGTATAAAATATATTATTCAATAGAGATATATAATAATAATAATTTATGGTATAACGATATCCAATATATGAGTTGATTGAGACGCTAAAAGTCTGTCATATACTCTAGGAAATTAGTCGCCGTACTCGTCGAAGGAATATACCTACAAACCTGGTCTTCTTTTTCTATCACCACACCCCTGCTGATCGCTTTTCTTTCTTCGGTTAAGGGTAGCGTTGCCTCAACCCCGCCCTGATCCGTAAATATTGGCGACCCCGTAACAGCTCCTCGTAAAAATCACTTGATTACAACCCCTCCCTTCATCACCCAAACATCGTTCATCAGAGAAGAACTGCAATGAAAAATAAATGCTCGTGCTTCTTTTTATAATTATCTAAAATGTAGAAACAATTATTTTATTCTTGTATAATTTTAATCATAATAAAACTGGAAATTTTTAATTTAATTCTATTATTTTTAATTTTTGAAATAATTCAAAATAAATGATCATAATTAGATTTAATAATCAGGTGAATTTGACGAATAATATGATGATTACGAAGAAAACATTTTTTTTCGCTTTATAATTGAAAAACGACTCAGAGAATAGCGTATTAGAAAGAAAAATTAAGAGATCAATATTTTGGCGTTTCATTTATCATAGAAAGAAGGTGAATGTGATGAGAGAGCGGTTTTATAATTTTTATAAAAGTCGTTTTTTATAAAAGGACTGAGATTGAGACAAGTTTGCGAGTTTAAACACATTTAATTATATTATTTAATCATTAATTATAAATCCTGTACAAAATTCACAAATATCAGTCTCATTTTATCTATAAATTTTGTAAATAAATTGATTACGAAAAACGTATCAACTATTTAAAAAAAATTATGCTCTCCTGCTCACATACGGTGAAAAAAGTATTTGAATACGAACCGTATTCAAATACTTTTTACTTTACTTTTTATGAGAATTGTGCGTGTCACTATAGTTTGATAACGTATATTGCGTTACCTGCGATATTTTTTTCGGACGTAATAACAGCGCATAGCCGCTAGCCGCGCAACGCGTCACCCTCGATATTTCAATAGGCTGAAACTCGATACGATCTGATCGATAGTTCGTCCATATTGTTGATACGGGGTGGGAACACTAGGAACGTGCCATGTATATCGTTACGTTATGTAACCTGTTAAGTGGCTTGATGTTGTTACGGATTTTAGAGATTATCGCGTACACATCGACGGATAAATCTCGCTGTATTCCGTAATTTTATGTATTGCGGCCCTTTAATTCGCTATTTATTTGTATCGTTGTGATGTGCATTAATTCACAACAACGATTATCATTTGTCTCAACGATATTATGAAAGCTTGTATTTTATTATCTACTAATTTCGTGACAGGCACTTTTTTCATTTCTGATATTTTTTTACGTCTAAACCGTAGATGTGGTTTTTGTTTCAGATTTTTCTACTTGTATCACTTCTCTTTCTACGCGTATCATTATCGATTTAACGGACAGTACAGCAGTTTGGCGCTGGTCACATCTTGGCTCTTTATACAGGTGAGTATGTTTTGTTCATTTCATTACGCTCGAGATTGAGAAATGGATATAAGCTGCATTGATTTTAAATCTTTACTTAACTTTGAAAGATATGTCTTGATACGATCGCGTAAAGTATGATCAACGAAGAATGGGGTCAGGAATAAATTGTTTGATGAAAGTATGCGAATATAAGTACTTGGTAAGGCACAAGTATTTATGCGGTATATTTTGGGATTAAAGTGGCGCGCCGTCGGATCGTGAAATAATCGTCTTCGCGATAAAAAAAAACTTCTACGGGAATAGAAAAGTTTTTTCAAGAAAAATTGCTCTTTTGCATTGAAACGGACATTGATCACGAATATTCCGTGACCTACTTGTGAGGATTTCAGCCGATATAGTTGGCCTAAGGAATAGCAAGGAAAAAAATCCTTCAACAATTGAGCTGTCTAAAAATTATATCACAGATATATACTCTTAGCAATCCTTTCGGGATATAGGCATTTTACATGTAACGTAAAATATTATTAATTAAATGATATTTCGATTTTTAGATTGATAAACGATCACGAATAAATGCTCTATTTGTCTCTGAATAACTTATTCAATACAACTAAGTATTGGGAAGTAAGAATAAATGAAAATCTATCAACATAGAAAAAGTGAAATTTTATATTGCTGTACTTTCCAGTATAAATCATACATTTGAATTGAAATATTAAAGAGAAAATGCCGTAGATATAGATTATATTTATTGTCCATGTAGTTTCCATAAAATAAACGCCTGCAACATTAATTTTAATCTTTTTCATTGTTTCTATATAGTGTTAATTAATGTTAAAAATATAAAATTTTACTGTATCAAAAAATATACGCTGAAAGTTTATGAAAGAAACGTTGAAATATAATTGAAAAAATATGCTGTTTATTTAAAAA
This sequence comes from Acromyrmex echinatior, assembly GCF_000204515.1. The sequence goes on from NW_011626720.1 coordinate 58,451, forward strand.
TCTTTATATTTAATTCCCCAAGACTGAATAACATTAATTTAATATGATTAAATATGATTTAATCGCAGCATTTATTGTAAAATTATACAATATACAGTGTATCGTGTGTGAAATTTTTTGGTTATCGATTATTGTAATTATATGCCGAACCCGTATAAAGAATAGAATGTGAGAGTCAGGTTTGTGACGCGACGCGAGTTTGCACTTCCGCCTCTAAGAATCGCGTCGAAATAGATGAGGGAAAATGGGAGCGTAATATTTTGCATGCGATCTTGTCGGCTACCGTTGGGAGTCCTGCGATTGACAGCAACCGTAGCAGGACGAAGAACGAGCCGTGCCATGGCCGTGGTCGCTTGGCTGGATAGCCTAAAGCCGCTATCGCTCAAACTTAAGTTACGTAAACGCAACCGGGACAATGCTCTTGACAGCTCGATCGATAGAAATAATTTAATGCGGCTTCTTGGTTCCCATATACAAATACGCATAAGGATACTTTAACACGGGAATCTTGTTCTCTCATCGAAAAGGGCGTGTCCCGTTTCTTCCGTTAAGAACATAATCCATTATAAGTAATCGTTAGTCAGGTATTGTCATTTTCCATTGGCTGTATTCCATTAGGAAATATATATACGCTCTTGTCCTTAAATTTTTGCTAATTTGCTAATTTGCAATTTTGGGACTATTTTATTAATCATGCTATTATCGTTTTCTATGCGCGAGCATATAATGAATTATTATTGCTTTCGTTTGCTATCAGTACATTGTATCACGCTCGCGATAAAATTTATATACTTGCAGATCTTTTGCCTTTTGTATTTTACGTAATTTTAGTACGTAGTTATTAGTTATAATTGTACGTTTCTCTCTACATTTAAGTGAAGTATCTATCGAGTTACAACAAACGATCGATCGTAATAGAACATTTGCTATAAGCCGCTGGAATTTTAGAAACAAATTTGCCTGCTATGCCAATAATACGGTGGGTAATCTGATTGGAGAGCGTACTTTGATAACGCAATAACTTATAATTAGATGATCGCGATGGCCGTATTAACAGGTATTATTATAACGGCGTTACGATAGATAGCCGCTACGTTAATAACTACATTCGATATGTACTGTGTACATTTCATGCGTAAAAACTGAATACCATTAAAGTTTAATGGAGTGGTTAATTCACTCGATAAAAGGTGTAAATGCATCACGATGCTGCATCATTACGCGCTGGGGGAAAAGATTACATTATTATGTCGTATTCGCCATTCAATTGTTGAACACATTTATTACACGATCATTTTTAGAATTATAGTCTATTTTAACGAAGATTTATCGAGGCTCAATAATTTCGCTGAAATTAGTATACATTCTAAACGTGAAGAAGTGTATTGTATGAAAAATTGCAATTCTTATTATTGCTACAAAATAAATTAATAGTTATTTCCAAATATAATCCATATATAAATGTTATAATATTTCGAATATTTCAGACTGTATCTCTTAAAATTTAAGATTAGTATTTAATGTTGTTGTGACAATAAGCATTGCCTGTTATTATACGATCATTATAACATAGTATAATTTCATTGAGTTTTCTTTGTTTTATGATAAAAGGTTAGTCGAATGTATGCACTATCATATGTGACATAGTAATTTCTCTTATAAATAAAATAATATATCGCATAAATAAAATAATATATCGGCACGTTTGAGAACGTAATCGAATATGCTTTACAAGTAGAGTGCGACTTAAACCATTACGTCGATGATGACAGTCTTTACTCGACAGGCGGGTTACGGGTTCGTTAACATGATCGACGACTTAACGAGCGACAATTATTTCCTGGGAACGAGTTCACGAATACCGCGCAGCGGCAAAATTCGAAAAGCCCGGGGGCACGTCGGCCGAGAATCGTTTTGATTCCCGGATGGCAAAGCTCTCGTCGGCTGTTGCTGTAGGTCAGAGTTTAGCCGATTAACCCCGCGGCGTGATTATACGCCGATTCGATATCGATGTCATTGGCGTTGATTATCCGCCAAACGAAAACTTGATATACTCGGATTCCGCTCTCGTTCCCGCAATCGCTCCTACACTCTCCACTCTCCGTCATTCTTTCCTATCCACCTTGAGATCCACTCCCGTTCTTCACCGATCTTTCTATCAGTCTTCTTTTTCTCAAACAGTGCGGAATCGTTCCGCTCTTGCCGACGAATCATCGAGAATACCATTTCCTCCGCGTCGTTGACAGGTGCCCAGACTCCGAGATATCTATTTTCCATATCCAGGATTTTTCTTCTCGCTCATCCGCTCGTCACCTTCGCCCTCCTACATACACGTTATTTGTTCACGTTAGATTTTTCAATCTTTGAAAAGAGAAAGCATCAAAATAAGTACACATTATAGTTCTCATTGGTACACTTTGTTACATCTCAATTCCAATTGCACGAGCAATTCGTCGTTCTGTTTAATCAAGAGACGTCCTTAAACTATCTAATGAAGCAATAGGCTATTTTTAGGTATAGAGAATTTGATTCTATGGGGCATGCGTGAAGAGAAGCTGCGTTATTGCGATCGTTACGATCAATACGGATCGGTAGAGACAAGGTTCGAAGCGATTGCGGAGAAAGAGAGCGCTGATGTAGAACGAATTTGGCGAATTTCCATATAAATTTGCTAGAGGCGCGAGCGGCTCACATATACTGAACGAACGAGTGTATAAATCCACGTGTGCCGCGAGATATATCTCGCGAGATGAATTCTTGCTTTTTGTTTCTTCAACTCTTCAACAATGCCGGACATAGACGCGCGAGGAATGGCGAATTCTTGTGGCGACAGACAAAACTCTATGTGTATTACACAGATATTGTTTTTTTATTTATTGTTTCAGCACTCAATGTTATATTTCTTTCATCACTACGAGCTACCAGTGATTCTGCAACAGGCGCAGCTTCAGCAATTGCTATTTCGTAATCATATTCAGCCTCAGGCACAGCCAGCGACGCCCAGCACGGCTCCAACTACCCCGGGTCCAGCATCACCGTCGTCGTCGTCACCGTCAGCGGCACCTTCACCTTCGTCGAGTCCGAATCCGTCAACACCTACGACGGAACAGACGCAGCAAAACTACATTACCGAGCTTTCTCAGCTCGATTTAGAACCTAGCAATGCAGAGGCGCAACATACGAATGCGGATACTACGCAACAAACATCCGTGGCAACGACGGCTGATCGTCGAGATGATTCTGTTCGAGGTACGTCGTGATTTTTATATTTTTATCTGTTGGCGTCATTTTTCGTTCAACTACCGGCTAAAAAATCACAACAAATGTGCTAACAAATGTAATAAAAAAATTGGATTTAAATTTAATTAAGATTGTTCCAGTGACCGAACATGTATCTATGTCCGGACACTTATATAAAATTTATTATTATTAATCTCAAATGTTTTTTTAAATATAATATTATAAGTTAATTGTAATTTTTAAATATAATTAAATTATAATATTGTAATAAAAAAAAGAGCATTTAAATACATTTTCGGTCATTGGGAGTTTACCTTAGTTGCAATTTTTGGATGTAGTTGTAAACTGAATT
>NW_011626720.1:62074-77414 GCF_000204515.1 Acromyrmex echinatior
TATATATTATTTGAAGAGAAATTGTGAATGGATTAAATAAAATTTTATTTCCTAGCGTTTTAAGAGAATTAAACGTATCATTGGATATTGTATATTTGATCGAATTTCGATACCTAACATACTGTTTCTGTAAATTTGTGTAGAGCAAATTAAAATGGTACATTTAATTATGTGTGTGCATGTACGTGTGCGTGTGCGTGTATACATACCTATTTCAACTTTTATACAATAGTAGGAAAAAACTTTTCTCTCTATAACGCTTGCACTTGCGCGAGCGAATTTAATTTTATGAAGCATATTAGGATTTATACGTTATTAGGAATGACGAGAAAAGCTGCGTAATGCTCAAATGAAACAGGCCGATAGAAAAATGATTCTTGGGAATTTAACCTGATATCAGAGAAATATGTTTGAGTAATTTTTGAGATATCATATAACCTATTGTAATCGTCAATAATTCCGTGATTACGCATTCCGCATGCCGGTTCGCGAAGCGCGTACGTTTCATCGGTTTAGAGTTTTGAGTGAGCACTTTGTAGATCCTGTGTCACTGACACTCGTCGCTTTGGAGCGCCTACATAGTTTGGCACGCGATACCGCGCTATCGTGTTTCAATTCGACGATCCAACTAGCACTGATTATTTTTCTGGGCTTTTAATTTCACCTCTCGTTTCACGTTCGTGGCTCGGATAATCGATAATCGTTTTAACACGCGCACGAGCGTTATGTCGGAAACCAGTTTATTTACAACTGTGGTTTGACTTACAGTTGCGCGCTCCATCAAATTTATACTATATTTAACTTTTATCATTACGGATATGTATTATCTAATTTGTACCATATTTCATATAAGTATATGATATTTCTTCATGGGTTTTGATATATAATAAAGAATCAATCTTGCGTTAAATCACAGTGTCGGAGGACACGACAGTGTTCGCTACATCGACTTCCGTTGCAAAGACGGAAGCGGTTCCCTCAGCGTCCAGAGCTACGAGTTCGTTCACCGATACTTCGACCTCCGAAGGCTTCGAGGTCATTGAATCTACTGAGGTGGCGAAGGAAGCGTCTGTCGAAGACAAAAAAGAACATTAGACTTTGACTATGCCAACTGTGTGGCAGTGTTAGAGCACAGAGTATATCATTTCCATATGACTGCTTCCGTTGATTTCTTTTCATAGGAAATCGGCGCAATTATTTTGTCACGGAATTTAACTATAAAGCAATATAGTCTCTCTATATATGAGAATGCATAAGTTAACATGTGTTCGATGTTTCGATGTTTAATTTCAATAAAATAAGGATGAAGTTAGAAACCGATTCTTTGAACATGTCATAGGTATCACGCTTCGAGATCAGACCCAATGGACGAAGAGGTAAAGATTTTCAATGATAATAATATAGGTAATTATCACAGGATTCGAGTTTCGTGCAGTTACACGTTTCAATATTAGATTCGTTACAAGTCAAGCAAGTTAAAAGTCATATAATAGCAAAGTTAGCTTTTACGAATGTAACTTCAAAATGATAAGTATATACCATGTTTTTAATTTATCGCACGTTTGAATTATTTAATTAATTGTTCTTTATAATATAATTTTTGAATGCAATATTCTCTAAGAGTGTCTTATATTTCTTACTTGTTTGTTGAAAGATACGTTAGACACAAATGGAAAATATATTGTAATAAATATTATTTTCCATTTAAAACGCATTTTCGCAAATAGACTCTTGTTAACTTATTTCTTTCATAAATATAATATTTCTCTTATTGTATGAAGTGAATAATTTCGGACATATCTTTTTTCTACACATATGTGTAGAAAACTTTCTGTTTAATTATTCTATGTATTTATTCTGTGCCACATATTCACTCGACAATTGACAAATTTGTATTCTTCAAAGATAATAACAGTTAAAATAAGACAACTATTACTTTTATATTTTTATTTCTAATCATACTAAAGATTACAAGATTATTCAAAGATTATAAAAAATTATATCTAAGATTGAAATTTTTACAGTGAAATTAATTGAGATGCCTTAAAATTTTTATCAAATAATAAATAATTTTTTGCATAAATTCTTACAGCGAGATAGTTAAACATTGTATCGTTGTTTGCACTATCTCTGAACTCTTCGTCTTTTGAAAATGTTAGAGAAGCACTTATCGGCGAAACCACCAAGATTGTAGTTTCTAAGCGCAACAATCAGGATGCCTCTAAATATTCTTTCTTTTTTTTTTTCATTTATTCCATACATATACTATGATCTACCGGAATAGAAATGAGATTGCAAGTAGCAAGTATACTCACGAATAAATTTTTGTATTGAACAAAAGGTTGTTAGAGAGGATGAGATTTTTTTGGTTTATGTTATGATAAATGTATTAATTATACATCAATAATATTCGATCAACCGATATAACTGTAAAATAAATAAATTCATAGATGAAGATTATTACGCGATTGATTGCAGCGTTTTCTCTTTTTTATCTCAATAATATTTTTTGATGCTCGATTATATTTGCTCGATTAAACTATGGCTTAAGAGATAATGAAATAAATACGCAGTAGAGTTTTGATTAAGATGAATATTTTGAAATTACTGAATACTCGTGTAATAATGTAGAAAAAACTATTCGGCTAAAAATTTCCTTGATATAAATTTATGCGTAGCTAATCTCGTGCTCAATAGCAAGTCATTCGAACGACAACGTATTATATATGAACACATAGCGAGTTATATAGTACTAAATAGAATTGATAATATATCTTTTATATACCTCTATTTTTCTTTATCTATTGTATATTTTATAGCGTGTTTGGGATTGGATCTTTTTCGAATATTTTGCCCATTTCACAGGCATTTCTAACTCACTATTTTATAATTAACCAATTATTGATTTTACGTTTTTTTAATTAGTTTAAGTTGCAATTGTCACTTGCTGGAACGATGCGAACTATTATAACGATAAAGAAAATGGGAAGAGAAAAAAATATATAAATCGAAAAAAAAAACAGTTTTTTACGGAATCGCCGATATATTCTTCACTTGATGCGTTGTTACTTAAGATTAATAATAATCGTTATAGTGTAAGTTTACACTATTACACATATATAATTTGTCCGTTCCGGAGATTTGTATGACATTTAGTGATATATATTGTGTATAATATTATTGGCAAGCGAAGTGGTATGTTTTCTATTATGTGGACTGTGACATGTATGGAATATTGAAACAATTCATACAAAAAGAAAAAAAAACAAGACAAACTAGCATACACATTGGAGATCGATGTTAGTAACAAATGATGCGTATATATTTATCGCGTACTGTTGATGTAATTTATCGATTTTGGCATATATTAGCGTACTATAAATGATATTCTGAGCTAAGCGATATTTTGACGAGTAACAATAATGAGAAGAAGAAAAAACAATTGCGCAGAATTGTACAAATGTGCTCAGTTAAGACAGATACAAGGAAATTTGAAGAGAAGATCATTTAAGAATACTATCGACTGTAAAACCCCCAATTGTCTTTAGTTCTTTCCCAAGTTACATTTGTAGACGAGCGCTTCTGTAAAATACTTTTTTTCATTACTCATACATCGTATATATATTTTTTGGTTGTATATATTATCAAATAATATTGTTACTATGATCCCTATTGTGCTACTATAACTGCTGTTAATATTAGATTATAAATAAATGCAGAGATCTTATTCTATGTTTTGTCTTGATTTATTCGACGATTCGACGTTTAACTTACCTCATCCCTATGCTATCGCGTCGCTTCGAACAGCACGGCAAATTCGAGATTTAAAAGCGATTCTTGCGAAATTGAAATTGATTGTTCAACTTGGAACGTAAGGCGGAAGATGCGCGGTAGATTGGGAGAACTGCGTTGGATTCCGTCCAAGTCGTGTGGATGGGATTGGCGGGGGAGGACGGGGACAAACCGAAATAGACAAATAGACACTGGTATCCCTTTGAGGGAATCAAACAGGTGGCGTGGAATACGAAGATAACACGATAGAATGGAAAAAGAGAGCGAGCGAGAGAGAGAGAGAGAGAGAGAGAGAGAGAGAGAGAGAAGATGGAGGGGAAGACGAACTGCGTGGTAGGAGTGAGTCGCATCGCGATCCGATTCCTCGCTCGAGCCCTCCTTCGTTCTGTTGTATCGCTGTTCCACGTTGTAAGGTACATGTATGGAGCACATCACGACACATCGCATTGGTGCCATTTCAGCTTAGTATTTCAAAGATGTACAATCCTGTATAGCATTTTCTTTAGGAATTATCATTACTATATCTTCTTTGTCGTGGAATTTATTGTTATATCATTGTGATCATCTCTTTCCTAATGGAAATTAATTAGAAATATAAATCTAATATTCTCATCTCTCATATGAAGCAGTTAAACCATAATTAATTATATACATTTTTCTTTATGACAAAAAGAGTTTCATGTAAGCGCGCAACTGATTGTATGTATCCCATGTAATAGCGATTCTTCAGCGATCGGAATTGGAAAGGGTTAGAATGAATAATCTGGCGAAAGGATGAAATGTGAAGGAGAAACGGGAGGATACAGTATGTTGTGTATCGGCTACAGGGCCACTTCCGTGTATCCCGGAAACTCGTGCAGAGACTCAGCTCACAGTTGCAGAACGACAGCGGGAAGAGAAGCAAGAGGAGGATGGAAACAGAAAGCCCACAGGGGCTAAATTTGCATCCGGCAAAGCAACCTCGGACTACTTTATTTGATTGGCTGCCCGCAGGGCTGCCTTCTGTCCCTACATGGACGAACCTACACGGATCGGGATCGCTTCGTGTTTCTCTTTTCCTCTCTCCATTGCGTCGGCGTCTTATTTTTTCGTTTCTTCCGTCCCATTCTCTTTTGTCATTTTGTTCGGGACTGTCCTTCTCCCCTTTCTCTCTTCTTCTCATCTTTTCATCCTCTCATCCTTGTGGCCACCTCGCTCGCCACTAGATAGATTTTCCGGAATCATATCGGCGATAGCCGCGAGAGACACTTCCACGGACTATGTAAGAGTAGCTTAGGGCATTTTTTTGGATTCTGAATTGGACGACCGTGAAGAAAACGGACGGTATTAATCTTTCTGATTTCTTGTAAGGTAAAGTGCTGATGAATTTATGAAATTCACGAAATAAAAAACATTGCATTGTTTGTGCTTTCATTTTTAATTGCAATTTCCCTCTGCTCTGATTTTATATTTTTAATGTACTCGTATAATTTGATATTTTATTGAAAGATAGATATTCGCAATCTGAAAAAAATACATGAAAGATATTCTTAATTAATTAACGAACATTTACAAACATGATATTTTATTACTCGGAAGTCGTCGGATATTTTTTAGAATAATAAATTAAGTTTTAATATTATAGAAAATAAATAACAAAAATTTTTGTTCTCGACAAAATCTATTGGAGATTTTTCTGCATAATTCGATGCTAAATTATCGAAATATTTGATAATGAGCCAATATGTAATATACAATATTACAAACATAAAGATATATCTATTTCGTCACTTTACTGCTTGATCGGATGTAAAACGCAAAGGTAGGGTGAGATGATGACAACGGTTGAGCCATCAATCGATTTTCGTCCCTGTCCACCGACGATGCTCAACGTCGAAATAATCATCCGCTTTAATAAAAACGGCTTATCCGCGAAACAATGGACTGTCGCTCGCAGGACAGCCAAGCACGTGGTGTCGTGGCGCGCGTCGCGGCTTGTCTTTCGTGGGAGTACTACGTCCGCTCGCTCGTTCGATTCTGCCTAAGAGTTAAGCCGTTTTAGCTTTACTTCGCTATGCACTAAAACAAAGTATCTTAATACGTATCTTGAGCCACTTCAAGTTCCACGGCGTACCTGAAATTAAATCTCCTTCTTGTCGCAATTAAAACTTGATTCCGGAAACGCGTTATTATGATCTAAGCTGTAATGAAAAAACTTACGGCACGCGCAGGCGAATACAAAAATATCAGGTCATGAGCGATTTATTCGCTTTATAGGATATTGCAAATTTCGTTAAATTAGATCAAATCCGTTTTTACTCTATTTAATAAGAAAAATAAAAACACTTAGCGGTACAGACATTTTTTAAATTTAAAAGTAGATTTTCAAAAAGTAACAGTTACTACAATTTTGTATTTTCCATTTAATTTTTTTCATACATTTCTATATTTCACGTTTTGAATTTTGCTAAAAAATAATACAAAAAAAATATATATAACAGAAAGAAATATACAATACATAGAGTTAGAATTCATATTAAATCCTAAAAGACAAAATAAATTGCAAAAGATAAATTTATGACGTGAGAATGATTTAAAAATGCGATTTTTAGGATTAAGAATATATATAAAAACGAATATATTAAAATTATGATGACTATAGACATTAAAGAAATTCATTATAGAAACAAATTGCTAAATCTTGTCGTTAATCTTATTGTAATCTTATTATTAATTGATCTTTTTTAGAACATTATATGTTTTGAGGCATCATATTGTTTGCTTTTCACGTTTCGGCGTGACACGTAAGCGTATGTACGAGATATTCACGATTATATTATCTTTGAATGCATTGAATGTAGAGCAGAAAAGGGAGGGAAGAAAGAGGGAAAGGAAGGGGAGAGAGAGAGAGAGAGAGAGAGAGAGAGAGAGAGAGAGAGAGAGACAAAGAAAGCAGGAGATGATATTCACATAAATTCATGCAGAATGCGATTATTTTTCTAAAATACGCAATAATAATATATTTGATTGAATAAAATGCAGGTAAAATTTTTTCAATCTTATAATAAAAATGGCAAAGAAATGACAGAGTGCTATAATAAAACGCTTGATATAATTTGATATTCTTTCTTTCTAATTATAGATTTAAATTTATCATGATATTTTGAATAGCTTAAGTTGGGATAAATGACATTTAGCCAGGTTCAATTCTTTATGCTTATGAATTTCTTATGAAGTATCTTTTTTCATTTAGAAGCGCAATGTAAAAAATATTTTTATTCTGTGTCTCTTTTTCACTGGATGGCACTCGAAATGTTGGCTGCGCAGTTTCGAGAGGCATTAGGTACGCGTTTTCCAGACTTTAAGCCGAGCATCGCCGGAGGAGATCTCATTAATTAGCTAATGGCTTTGCGAGTCTTCTCAGGTACATATACGTTGGTATCAGTATTCTTCTATATGTCACTAAATAATCGCGAATTCGCTCGTTGTATTAATGCGGCGTGATTATTTCTTATAAATGTGACAAATAAACTAGCGATATTTTTGTTATATATATATATATATCAATTATTCTTGTTACATATAAGCTAAAAGCGACGAATGGTTCATATAAAAATAGAGATAGTGATTATATGATGCAATTTCAACTAGTCTACGCTGCCTGCGCTCATGCCAAGGAATTTGTCCTTGATTTCCACAAAGGTAACCAAATTTGTGTCTTCTAATTCTACTTGATCGAAATTAATTCATCCCCAATCTAATCAAATCGTCTGAATCGTCTAATTTTATATACAATTCGTTTTCATCAAACCCCATATTGATACTTTTCATGGCTTGATTCGAACTGAATGCTAGTAATACCCAATTATCCTGAATATTTATTTAGACAACAAATTGGCAAATATGTGAACTATTAAGACGCTTCGTATGCTTCATTCTTCTGTATCCGATAAAACGTAATATTTTTATTATTTTTGAGTGTATATATATCAAGGAATTTGTTAGGTACTGCATCCTATTGTGATGCTTTCAAGGATCACAATAATAAAAGGATGCGTCTTTAATACATTAACGGGCGTTTGTGCAGCATTATGAGTGAAAAACGCGTGTAAAGTATAAAATGAAATGGCATAAAATAACATGTTAAAATAAAATACATCGTTCTTCAGAGTTATAAATTGTTTTGCAGTTTGGCACCAATGTTATATTATATTATTATCGATTTGTAATAACGTTAATGTAACAATAAAACGCCAATAAACATTTCAACGTTCTAATATTCTAATGCGGTTATAACTATAATAGATTTGCATTTACAATTTGTCCTTAATATCTTAAATATCTCAAATATCTAATGATCTAAATTACAATTTGTATTTACTACTTAATGTGTCTTTATTATTTAAGATTATGATTAATAAAAGGAGATAACATTATTTTGTTACTAAATTAATATATATTGATGTTTATTAAAACGATGAAAGAGAAAAAGTAAAGATTCATATATGTTGTTGATAGATGCATTGTTAAAACACAGTATTTTTATAAATTCTGTAACTAACAGAGTATAACATTGTTCCTCAAGAGTGCGAAGGAGCAGTTGCATGATATTGTAAGTTTGTAATTACAACTTGTATCAAATGATCGTTTAAAGCGCCAAACGCTTGTGACAAGACCAGTTCTGATCTCTACTCATTAATTAACTTGGCGGTATCAAACCAATTGATCTTCTATAGTAGAGAGAAAGATTTGTCTTACAAGAGTATTGACTTTGATAATAATCGATCGTCACGTCTATCGCATTCGAGCTCCTTTTTTTGTCTCTTCAGAAATGTTCGATAACAAGTTGAGCTTAGAATAATAGCTTGCCCATGCTATATCGAATTAAATTTTGATTTTTGTAAACAATTATACTGTTAAATGCTCAGATATATGTTGCATATACATTTGATTTATTATCTTCTTACGATGTGTATAAATTCATATACACGTCATCAGTCGTTTAATAAACGAATAGAACATTAAATGTACGAGAGATTGAGTTTTATATACGTAAATTATAACTATACTTTTTAGAATATGAATTTTGAATTCTCGCAATGTTTTAATGGAGATAACATACCCGAGGTACTTCTCTGACGAGCATAACTCCTATTCGTCGGGCTTCCTCTCATCCACAGCGAAATTATATGGGGTTCGATGTTACGCTATGTCCCAATTATAAAGTACTCATTGTGCACTGAAACAGCGTCAGTTCCCGTAACACGATGGAATTTTTAATACAGCCATGATATTCCTCATTAGTTATAATTTATTGTTAATTAGATTATGAACCAAATTGAATCAGCGTACAAGTTTTTATCATATTTCACTACATACTGACTGCAGAAAGCATTTATTCGCTTGATACACGCGTTCGAAATTTTTAACGAATATGAAATAATCATGTGTTTAACTGATGATATTATATATTATGTATGATACATTGTTATTCGACTGAGATTTTCTTTTGTCATTTTATTACATTATGAATGATTTTTGTCAGCATTGGTAGCGATTGTTAAATAATTACTAGTTACAGTTAATAATATTAATGAAATCTTTTTCGACACATGATCAAAATAAAATACAATGAAATCTTATTTTTTTCAGAAATCCACGAATCTTGAAGATGCCAAAAGCAAGAAGATAGTATTGAGAAGATTTGATGTACGAATAAATCATTCCAAATACTCGCCATTTATCTGCCATTCAATAAAACTATTCATACGAACTGTGACAAGACTGTTGGATTGCAATTTACAACGATCGCAAAAAACGAATGAGCTTGTTTTTCATATTTATTTCTGGTGTTACCTAATTACTATATTTATATACAATTATGCGTATAAATTTGTGTATAATTTTTGTGCAAAATATTATTTGTAGCTTGTGACAATCATATACAGTCACGAAATACTAATTGTTCAAACAGTACATCATTATATCAATAATTTCTTCAGATTATTGTTTAAACTAAAGTAATAACATCAATTTCACAATTACTTGTACGAATAAAAATATGAATTATTAATATCGTAATGTGTGCGTGAAATTGCAATCCGGAAAACAATTTGAAGAAATTATCGATACAATGGCGCACTGTCCAGATGATTTGTTTCATGACTATATGTATATCTCAAAAAATATTAAATAGATTAATAAATTTTGAAAAATCTAGAAGGGCTAGGGAACGACTCTGAATTTAAAGCGCTTGCTTCGCCTTACTTCAACTTGACAGGTTTTCTCCCTGCTCCATTACCCCTTCATATTCTTCCCTTTTTCTCGCGAGATTATTCGCTTATCGGTTCATTGTGGATTCCTCCTATCCTTTATGAGCAGCGGTCGCTTCCCGTGCATGCTAAATATCTTTCTCGCTACTTCCACCATTCGTTTCAGCTTTGTCTTCTACAGACGCGTCACTTTGCATAGTGTGACGAAATATGATATATACACACACACACACGCGCACACACACACACACACACACACACACACACACACACATAAAATAAGTAAGGTAACCAGTTATTTACAAAAAAGAGGAAAACAAAAAGTATTGGCAAAGCAAGATTTTGTTCTTTATTTAAAAATGTGTAATGTATAACTCAATTGTTTCCAAATGAATGAGTCTTGAATTTCTGTTACAATGGAAAAATTTTTATCTCATAACATCCTATTCATGTACTTTATATCAAGAATATATATTTTTCATCGACATTGAAAATATTCGAGAGTATCGAATAAATGAAATGTACAAAATTGAAACATATGCATATATATGAAGTAGTTGCATTTAAGGCTAAAATTTTGAATACGAAGAGATTAAGGAGATTGCTATAGTTTAGCAAAAAATGCAGAGTTATTTATTTTGCATTTTACAGTACAAACACATGATTATCCATTTGATAAAAATATTCGATATTATGTGCAAATTCAATTAAAATGATCTTTACATCATCTAAATATTAACATAGTTTGTACGTATTTCGCTAAAAATAAATGTTACTGTGCATTATCATTACATTATTAATGTACGCAAATTTCAAACGACACGTACTTAACACTCAATGCTCGAACATCTGTTAACTTTCCTATATAAGTCCATGTATAAATTAAGTCGTATTGCGTATGCAATCAACTACTTGTTATTAATATATTTCGAAATTATTTATTTATAGTGTACTAAAATGATTTTATATATAATACATCATGAGATAAATTTACATTGTAAATTGAGTTATAAACAAATCTATATCAATCTGGATTTTCCTATATTATTCAAAATGCAGGACATATAATTTTTTAAAATAAATCTTCCGTTATATGAGAGACTATAAATTCCCATCGATGACGTCAGGCTATTAGGTTCGACGTAGTACGCGACAAGAAAAAGATAATATAATTTCTACGTGCTTCACCCTCTCTCAGCGTTCGATTATCGATTCATGTCACTTTAGTTCGTTCTCGTTGTTCGGTGCTGCCACTGCCGCTGGTGTTATGTTAAAAATTATACGACATATTTTTGTATTTTCGAGGATGCACGAGAAATGTGGGAGTATTGAACAGTCTTTGAGAAAAAGTCTATTTATAAATTTTCGAAAATCACTTATCATCTCTTCACAATTAAAGTATTCAAGTCTTACGATACACAAATGTATACATTAAGTTGTTCAAAACGCTGCTTTATTTCATTATTCACATTAAGGAATTCTTTACTTGCAGAATTCCTTGTTTAAAATCTTATTTTTTATAATAATAATTTGAGAAAATTAAACAGATCTATAAAATATTTTTTATTTATTCTTAAAATGACACATATAATTATAAAATTTTTGCTATTTATTGAAAAAAACTAAAATTTGTAATCGATGTTCTTTTTATATACATTCAAATGTTAGTTCAGCGATAGTTAATTTGCGAAAATTATTGTCTATATTATAAAAGTCTAAATTGTCAAATATTTCTATCACCTTAAAGGAATATAAAACCATTTGCATTTGCTCAATTAATAAGAGAATAAAATGGCTAATCAACGGTATAATCACACACACACACACACACACTAATCATAAAAAGATATTTCACTTCACGATTCCGATAAATTAGATGTTCAGCGTGTGCGACGAGTTAAACCGATTAAAATAGTATTAACAAATATAATATTAGGTGTTGGAATTAATTCGTAGCGTTTTTTAATGAAAGAATGTTATTTATTTCACATGAGCATTAAAAAATACATTAATGAAAGTACTTCCCATCACTTGTAAAACGCTACGAATTAATTCCAACACCTAATACATTTTTAGAACATCTGCCGTTCTAATTATTAGTTGATAATTATTACAAATAAATAATCTATTCGCCTAGAGTTTGATAGAGTTCATTTTCCTGAAAGTTTTGTTGAATTAAAATATATAATAAATATAAGTACATAAATGCAGTAAATTATATCAATATGCAACAGTTGTATCAAATAACTTAAAGTTAAATTTTGAAATAATAATTTTAATTTTAGACGAGAACATAGGTGACGTGTTCGCTAAAGAAAAGAATGACGCAAATATCATGTCGTTATAAAAATGCAGCTAATTACACAACTACGAACGAATTAGTTGCCAGTCAGAAGCGAATTGGTACGAACATCGCGAGTGCTGCCAGTAATGGGAAAACATTCTGAAAACTTTCTGTTTTCCCAGTGCGTATTAATTTTCATATCCGCGTCTCGTTGCCATAGCTACGGTCATAGCTAGCAGGAGTAATAAGTTTTGGAATAATTTTACGCACAGTCGATTGTATGAATTCGCTCTCTATTCTCTACTCGTACCCTCTCGTTTTTCTTTAACTCCACTACTCTATCGCAGTTCAACCCACGCGTGTTACACTCCGTTTAACCTTTGTATTCTGTTACTTTCTTTCCCCTCCCCCCCCCCATCTCTCTCTCTCTCTTTCTCTCTCTCTTATACGCACATGGACTCGTAATGCGATCGACAATTACGTTTAAGGCAGATATTGTGTACGTTCAATAAATGAAATTCTTTGCTTTATTTCTCACATAGATAATTGAATAATCGAGAAAAAATTTTCTGCTTGAACACGTTTAATTCTTTCGGAATTTTTTATTGTTTCCCAATATATGTATATATTCATGTATGTATACATATATGTATTTTCTTGAATTATATTATATTAAGTAGATCCTATACGATTGTGTAATCTATTTATGTTATTGTCATAAAAAATCCGTTTCATACATATACATTTCTCAATTTTTCTAACAAAAGCAAATTTTAGTAATTTTTTGCGTACATTGAGAAGAAAGAGATGAAAGATAATTTATATATATCGATGGAATCTCACAGTTTGTGTTAGCTCAACTGTAATCATCTCTATGCACTCGCTCATCACGTGGGATTACGTATTTCTGACTTTTGATCTTGCTTCACGTATATTTGCGCTAAATTATGTATGGCGCGGTGGAGAGAATGTGTATCTTACTAAACATCGTTTATCGTCCTTCATCACTTTCCTTTCGAGCTTCTAACGTCCATTTACCGGCGAGTGTTTACCGCTATTATTTACGTACATTCTGCGCGCGCCTGGCGCCGTTTCGGTTCAGAGACGATTTTAGAAAAGTGATGCTTATATTTTGAGTTTGATAAATTTGTCTTAGTGAGTTCTTTTATTTAAGCAATTATGCAATGGAAATGTTTTCACGTCGTTTTATTTTTCGCGAATAAGAAGTAAAATTCATATTAGCACACCACTGAGCATTTTAAGGTACAAGAATTATGTGACTCTCATATAATTTACACTTATTTAAATCAAAAGAATTTATTTGAAAAAAAAAAAACAAAAGCCGAAGAAGAAAGTTCGTAAAAAATAAAGCTATGATTCTTGTACATATCTTACATTATCTGCCGCTGCAATTGTTGTTTGTTTACTAACGCTATGGTATCGTACCTCTGAATCGGTCATGGGGGTACATAGACAGCAATCAGGACCAAAATAGCAGATGGCAACCGCATCAACGTCGTTACGTAGTATGTGGTTATTAGCTATTAGCTGTAAATCATGTAAGCCGTGTTAATAGTCTATGCGTCCAGCAAGTTAACACTCTCATTCACATAACCTAATAATTCCGCTTAACGCTAATCCACATTTCAAACTGTTTGAAAAAGGATATAATGGAAACGTTTATATATAATGCATATATTATTATAATATAATAATATACTCTGCTATTCAAGTATCTTGATATATCCTGTTCTATTCTGATTCTCTCTTATCTTTCTTACATATCGATTGATCGTTTCAATAAATAAATAAATTTAGCATAACAATATATTTTTTGTAATTACATATAATGTAAGACACTGTATTAAAAAAATTACATATATCAATAAGAAGATATTTCTTATTCTTAGTTATTAGGGTTGTAAATGATGAAAGCGTTTATTTCTTTATCATATCGAGACATTGAACGCATCAAAACAGAAATTAATAATTTATAAACTGTTATTATTTATTAGAGGAAAGTCGCCGATACTGATATAAGTCTTCTAAAGCGACATCTCCTTATTTCTCAGAAACTAACTATTGCACTTCATTAATACTAATAAAAATATGATCTGTTTAATTAACTTAATTTAAAAAATGCATAATTCGTATATTTGTGACTTGTTTCTATACGAAACCAACTAAAAACGAATTCTATACTGAATACGAAAATAAAATTCTTACGATTTTCTTTTATAAATTGCATAATTTAAATAATAGTGACTATATTATTAATATTATGTTGTTTTAAATACTTGTAGTTTCCTAAATCAATTTTATTTATATTATTTTCTTTCTTAGTTTTTTCATAATACAGTTTTAAATATAAAATCGGGATACTGCATAAATTGACACATCTATTTGTAAAACAAATCATGAGCTAATTTAATCTTTGTACTGTTGCTTTATAGTGTCAAATAATCCTATTGCAGCTAAAGGCAATGATACATATATGAGAAAACCCTTGAAAAATTATCGCGTTATACATCTTTGCATCTTGCACAGCATAAAGTAAATACGCATATAATTCAAAACAACAAAAAAACAAAAATGTTTTATATCGAAATGAAAAGTTTTTGGAAAATCTTATATACATTCACTTGTAGGTATTTTATATAGATAATTTCTCTAAAATAAAAAGTATATAGGAATATGTGGCATTACTGTGTCAGTTTTAGTCCATTTTGTCAGACGCTCATTTGTGCTTATCTTCGAAAAAGTTAATTATTGCAAAATTACAAGTATAGGTGCGCAACTAAGTTCCCGCTGTTTGTCAACAGATGGCTCCAGCAGTAAGTGCTGGTCGATTCTGACATAACCTAAACGTCATGAACCAAGCTTAGACATATGGTAAAACAAACCGCTTTGAAACATTAGTGATTTTGTTTTTACGTCATATTCTTTTGGTTGTGTGAAAATGTTTGATTTTGTGCCAAATAATCGTCATATGCGGGAAGTATTGATTTTCTTC
>NW_011626720.1:77458-112931 GCF_000204515.1 Acromyrmex echinatior
AAAGTTTACGGAGATGCTGCTCTAAGTGAAACAACGTGCCGAGATTGGTTCCGTCGCTTCAAACGGTGATTTCGATGTTGACGACCGTCCGCGTGAAGGAAGGCCAAAAACCTTCGAAGACGCTGAATTGGAGGCATTGCTCGATGAGGATCCGTGCCAAACGCAAGAAGAGCTTGCTTCAGTATTAGGAGTTACCCGCCAAGCCATTTCCAAGCCATTTTTTCACAATAAAGTTGCATTTTCATCAAAATAACAGCGAGAACTTAGTTGCGCACTTAATATTATAAAAACTGCTTATACTATCAGATAGAAGACACTTTTTAGTTTGTATTTATGTATTTAAAGTTTTATTTTTACCTGTTAAGAAATATTGTCTAAAAACAAAGTGGTGTATCAGTATCGGTGACCTTCTCCTCTCTATATATAAATTATATGTATATAAAAGAAATAATTATACATAAAAAAGAAAGATTAGGTTATTCGCGTACATATTATTAATCGCGATTTGTGGAAAAAGTTAACAATCAGAATCTTCGTGATTTACACTATTTTTTACTTATAATACGATTAATGTAAAATAGTGTTCTTTTGCATGAAACGTTGGTTTGCTAATTAGCGTCCGAAAAGCAGGACAGTTTCTTATTTTAATGTACGAGATATTATAATCACGTTGTACACTATCGATTGACGTGTACCGGAGGGTTGCACGATGGTCTGGTATGGGGCAAAGGAGGGTAAGCGTTAGATGGAAGGGAGGAAGTAGAAGCCGGCAGAGGGAGAAAATACCCTACCTAATAGAATGCCAATATGATTATATGTGCCATGCTGCATCCAAAACCACGATCTATGGTGCATCTTGTACTCTTCAATACTCGCAGTCGGTTGTATTTAGACTGACGGGGGCTGCACGATATTTTACGATTCGTTCCTTCATTACGCTAATCAAACGGTTAAAAGGTACAAGCGTATTATGTACATTATGATATATTGCGCCTTTGATATGAAATAAAAGTTCTACAGATATTCTGCAGATATTAAAAACAGAAAGGTACCTAAGTATTTTAGCAAAGTATACTGTATTAAAAAATGAAAGAAAGACTGGAAGAAATTTTCTATAAAAAGCGTAAAAGCGTTCGAAATCGTTTGAATGCATTATAAAATTTTCTCATACAGTTTCTTTTTCCTATAAATATGTGTATTAACGAGAGACACAATTGTGTCCTTCTATCGATTCTCCATAAATTTATTCTATTTGCACATAAATGCCGAGCGGCGTTTTGCATTAAATTTCCGATTTATAATGTTTTCCGCATAGAGAGACGCGCTAAATCAAGCAGTCACGTGTAGTGGACGCGTCGTCGGTCGTCGTGCGTTCAGCTCTTACGCTGAAGTGGAAAATATCATCGCTTAGGCAAATAATCATTGTGTCGTTTCCGGTTCTATTTCTTACTAGCGAATTTGTGTCTCGTTCAAGATATGCGCATTTACATTCGCGCATTTATTTCATTTCTAGACTAACGAGATCGAGTTCGTTCGTTTTGCTGTTAATCGATCACGGTTTCACCGTGGTCAATCTTCGTCGTACGCATACTCTTCGTACAAATTACTGTACACGTGTATGCGATGTGAATGAATTCACGATAGAGTGGGTACGATGGTCGTGGCATTTCAGAAAGTGTTTTAAAACCCGTGAGTGGTCGCGTCACGAAAAATCACGCTGCGCTACGCTATAATAATGCATTGTTGAGTTTTATGCAAACCGTAGACACAATGCCAAGAAAGGCATGAGAAAATGAAAAAATAATACAAAGAATAAGTATAATTATTAGCACACGTTACATAGAAAATAGACGATTATATGGAAATGAATAAATGATCGAAAAAGCTATTACTGAACAACAAGATGGAGAACAATCAAGACGGAGCACAGGAAATAAGCTCCATCTGGTATAGGATTGATTGAAAATATCTTTGAATTGATGAGTGTAAATTCTAAAATAAAGAAAAGCGATTTCTGACGAGAAAAATAACTCGAAAAATAGGAAGAAGAATTTAAAAAATTGTTAGGAAAAGTATATATCTTTTTTAAACGTATAAAACTAATTTGTCATCACACATGGTATATGTTATATGAATGATTGTGGCATTACATCGTCAGCGGAAGAGTTTATAATACTTATCGAAAGATAGATCCGGTACGAGACCTCCGGTACTCTTTCTCGGCGTTGCGAGTCGCACAGGGGTAGTGCCCGTCGAAGTTAACCTTTGTTTCGCGCATGACTGGCCTTTCGAGTTTATCAGTGTGTAGCAGGTGGTGTGGCGCTTTATTTATAACAGCAACGTCCCTTCTTCCTTTCGCGAAACTGCCGTGGCCGATCGCGTTAAGCCGCGCGAACAGTTCGTATATTGCGCGTACGAGCTATATGACACGCGTGTATTCACGCGTGCCCGTATATACACGCGACATTGCGACGGACGCAACATAGTATAAACGTGTCCCGCGTAAGTAGACCGTGCGTATCTGTATACATGTGTGTTCCTTTCACATGCGCTTCGTGCTCTCGCTTACGATATGCGTGCGTGCGTGCGTGCGTGCGTGCGTGCGTGCGTGCGTGCGTGCGTGACGTGTTTATGCGTACATACATGAGTACATCTTTCATACGAGAATTATCAATATATATATGCGTCGCTTCAAAAGCTTTCCCGGTATAGTATGCAAAGCTATTTTTTAAATTATTAGAATTGTATGAAGAAAGAAATAAAAATGTAAAAGAAGAATAATCGTCGATGCTCACTCATTTGCAGTCGCATCAATGATCGTTGAGATATGTATGTGATGGTAAAGCAAGCGAATTATTAACAAACTGATCGAAAGACGGATAGATTTCCGCGAGAAAACGTGCGATGTCTCCCACCTCTCCCGCCAATCTAATAAATATGGAATCTCTACGAAATTTTAATATCGCGTGCAAGGGCTGTCTCGCATCCATTGCGTCCTTCTTACAGATGGCTGAATGCGAATACAACAGATTTCCGCGATGCTTTGCATCGAATAAAATGCCGTTTTTGTCGCATTATTATCTTTCCCTTTATTGACATATCAAATGCAATGTCGTATTCGCTATTCATATTTCGTGCGATCGCATTTAATTAAACACATCTGCAAGAATGCAGATATTGAAAGCAAATTGTGATTATTATTATTCAATTAAATTATTCTTTCAGAAAAGAAATTCAAGTTTTAATCTTCCTCTATAATTTATAATAATCAATACTTATAAAATTTTCCGATTCTTTCTAACGGTACTCGCGAAAATGATAAATGTCAATGATCAAGAAATTAATATTTCAAAATAATGTTCTTATAATTCTTACATTTTGGTATACGCCATAATTGATCAATTTTCATTAATTTTTACACATCTCTATCTTAAAGTTCATTTCAAGTGATATTGTTGATTGCAAAGGTGTAGTGACGTCAAAAGGATGCAGAGGAAAGGAGACAAGGATAAAATTCTTAGCAAGATTCAGAACAGAACGTCCTTCAAAGAGAAAGAAGAATAAAGAGAAGTGAGAGAGAGAGAGAGAGGAAAATGTCGGAATTAAATTTATTCAGGCAGTGCCAATAAATCGGAAAAGTCGCGTCCTAAAAGCTGAAATCTATGCGCTTGGTGTTTCACCCCTTACCTCCTTTCCCCAATTTATCATTGTCTCTTTCTATTATACTTCGTTTTATCGTAAGCCAAGAAAATAAAAGTTACGATACCAACTGATATCTTTCGCATCTTCATATAAATCGATTTTATCTGATGCGTATGTACGCGAATATATAAAATATACAATGTGAGAAAGCAACTTTATTAATTATATAAGACTGAACGGAAGAGTGTGTGCGTGTGTGTGTGTGTGTGTGTGTGTGTGTGTGTGCTTATTGCATCGACACTTTGCATCAACGATTTAGTACGAAGGACGTACGCCTTTAGTGGACACAGGTTTAGGGACGAGGATGGTACCAGTGAATAGAATGCGCGGTTTAACGACGTTTGGTGTACCCACGTTCCATTGAAGCGAAAATCCTGCTTCCGAGTTGATCTCGGAAGTCAATGTCTCGCGCGTCTCGACGCCGCAACGGTGCTAGGGCTCGCC
Organism: Acromyrmex echinatior; assembly: GCF_000204515.1. The sequence continues at coordinate 81,605 of NW_011626720.1, forward strand.
GCCATACTAATTATAATTATCATCATGCTCGTTCCTAGGAAACTCAATGGTGCAACTCGACGTGGCACTACTAATTGCGAGGACTTGGTCTCGATTGTACATTGTCGGACATTGCACGGCACTTAAAACAAGGGTCTCCTCGTGCCTCGTGATCCTATATACGCCGATGTCACGTTAATCCTAATTCTCGTTTACGGTATAGCTAAGTGTAGACTTAATGATGTAACTTTCGTTATTTCGTGGTCGCTAGACGGAAATAGATCGGCTGGGTAACGCGCTACTAGTAATATACCACCTGATGTTTCCGGATTACGTTTACACACATTATGTTTTGTCCTTACTTGTGACAGACCCTTATCTTTGTTTGTTTTATCAGAATCTCAAAACTGGTCTGTTTATTAAAGTAAGTTTATTTGACGTTAAAAAAAAATTATTAATGATTCATTATGTAGAAATGATTCATCATTACAGAAAAAGATAAATAGATATGTTTAATAAATGGAGATTTTGCGATAGATCGATTAGTCTCTCATAACTATAATGACTTTTTCGTACGCATAATATTATTATAATATTATGTGCGAATAAAGAACTCTAACAATTCTGTTTCTAACAATTTTGTGATCCAAATCTGAAATGTTTTTCACATCGAATCAGTGCTTCTTTCATTTTTGTGAGAACAGCAATACGCATAGTCGGTCACAAAAAAGATGAAAGTCTCGGTAATTGGTGAAACAAAGTGCTGATAAAAGTAATTTTAAGAAAGTCGATGTGGGCCGGCGGGTAAGCCACGAGGATAAGATAATATATTGGAGGCGAATTGCAATGGACAGAATCAGCCCCTCGTAATTTGCTTCGAGGCACCTAGCCTGACCCTTCCTACATAGACAACCTTCTGACAACCAATTACATCGAGGACGAGGCGCAAACGACGAAAAAAGAATGCAAAGATCTTAGCGTTAACGGCAAAGCATGGCATATTTGATTAATAAAAGTAGAATAGTGTAGCATGATGCGTGCAGGATATTATTAGTTTAGCAGTGCGTGTCTCAAGTAATGGAGTTTAATCTAACCGGATGAATAATTATATAACCGCGTTTACGATATTAAAGTTAATAATTTTTATTATTATATTGCAAAATATAATAATATGCATTGATACGTGAGAACAAAGCGCGAACAAATCGCTTTTGATGTATAACGTAGGCGACAGGCGATCGAATCGAGGATCAAATCAAACGATCGTAGTAGGGTTTCCGAAATTATATCCGACAATTCCTATGCAATTGGGGAGCAATGTCATGACTGTACCGCGCCGCAATCCAGTCAGCTGGGTCGACATATATGGAGCGGACAGGGTGAGCATGGGGGTTTTCATTAGGGTGGGATTTCGCATGGTCGGTATCCATCGGTGGCCGTGGAACCCTCAAATGCGGGATGGATGCACGCTATACGCGCTATCATGGAAGTCAAGATTGTCATACAGGGTTGTCATACTAGGAGTATCTATTGTCTTTCTACAATGTACTCTCAAGTAAAGATATTGCCTGTTATCCCTAAAGTATCAAGTTGCGTATCAAGTATGGAAAGCGTCGACAAATCGGTAATAAAACAAATACGTACTCTCATGATGAAAATACAATGAAAATACTATTTTCCGAGAACTGTAAAATGAAAATTCCAATATAATAATAAAATTATGTATGATACAATGGATAGTATGCTTCATGTGATTTGCGATCAAAAATATTGTACATTGCATGCATTCTCGATTTATGTTTTATATTTTTGCTTATAAACTTTATTTCTTGCCTTTGTTGATGTGACAAAAAAATAACTAAATAATATATAATCAATGGAATATAAACCATATCGTGTTATTTTTTCACAAAATATGGTTTGTGTTAATAAAAAAGTTTCGTATTTGATTTAGAAATTAAATATATCTCGCGTCAATATGGTCGCGAAATATTTTTTCTACAATATGCCATGTACAAATTCACGTGTAATCGAATGACGCATCCGAAGCGATGAACCTCGTTTCAGCGGACGTTGGGCGAATCGATCACATGCCATTCGATGATCGATCGGCCGTGGACGTCAAGCATCCGTGGTGCAATGTATTTTGTCATCCGAACAAATATCTCGCCGGTCGATCGAGTGCGAACTTTGTGATCGATCGGACAATCTATTCAGCAAGCGTAGGTGCCAATATGTTGCCACTTGGTAGGAAACCGCGCAAGTAAGTGAAACGTAAAACAATCCGTTTTGTTCAACTGCCGGAAAGATAGATATATCTTTGTACTCTCTTTGGTATAATGATAATTAAAACGATTCAGCGTGTTAAGTCTAACTGTATCATAAATTACTCTAACTAGGCTAGAGAGAGAAAGAGAGAGAAGCATATAAAATTATAAAACTTATATAGTACAATATATGTGTACAATACATATAGCAAAGTTTCTTAAATATATAATTTATGAAAGAAAGAAAATCAAATTAAGCTTATTACTTTTTATCTTATCTTATTCAGTATTGTAATTAAAAAATACATTGTTGTGAGGTTAAATTTGGAGATTTTGTACGAAAATTTACCCATTTTGAGTTAACATTTTTGAATGTTTATCGAACAAGTTCTGAGTCCACAAATTTTAATCGTAAGAAAACTCTATGTAGGTTACATATGAGGGTTACAATGTTAACATCAGACGTTATATTATAGCTACAGCCGAGGAATTTAATGACGTAATCCACATACAGAAGGAAGCAGATTCCTCGTATCCTACTTGGATACTGAAAGTTGAAGCTAGGAAAGCGGTGCATAGTTGTGCATATTATACTTATATATATATGTGTGTGTGTGTGTGTGTGTGTGTACGAAGATAGAATAATGAACGAAGCTATACGAAGCTACAACGTATATGGCGTCTGTTTACTAGTGCGCGACTCGTCTTCGCTCCTGTTACGAATCTTATTTCTCTTCCGTCCGCTATTGCTTTCCTCTATTTCCGGATTATCCTTCGTTCTCCACCTGAGCTTCCTCGACATCTGTTGTCTCAATGGCATTCCAGGTGATTTTTCATGTTAACGAATTTAAACTGGCACATTGGATCGAAACGGGTTTGTGTAATAATTAAAAAATAATCAACGTGTGTTATGTTACTGCGCGAGGATGGATTATAAACAATATATTTCGTAAAAATTAAATTTATACAGAATATTTGAAATCCATGTATGTGAATCCGATTATATATATTTTTTGCTGGTGTACATCCTTTTTTTTTTAACAAAATTAAAAATTTATTCCAAAGTATACGATGGTGGATTTCCTTGGTCGTCTTTCCTTTCAGCTATATTCTTCCTTCGATTTCTGATCTTTGTTTTTTCCAAAGGTAGCAAGGCGATTCTTAACGAAGAAATTAAAGGCGGAGGCAGCACACGCCAAAGTGCTCTCGGTTTTGCGTTAAACTTTTACGATGCACTCACGGATAAAGCTGCAGAGATTCTTCTCGCTATACGGATCTCGCTCGTTAAACCGATTTCGTTCGAGCTACATCATTTCGTTATTAACGAAAGGTCGACTTCTTCCTCGCTAATACTATGATACATCTTTAATCTATGTTAACTTGTTCTGCAGATTAAATGCTAATTACAGTTCTCGAGCGGAATGCAAATGTTTTAAATTTTCATGTCAAATTATATAATTTACCCATTAATAATTAAATATGAAAAATTTTTAATATGTTATATATTATTCTGCATATGAGACAAAAAGAATAATGCATTATTTTTATTAAAATAAATTTGGATTTTTAAGCATGCTAACAAATATAGACGTTATATTATTTGCGTTCGTTATTTGTAATAAAAATGTAAATAATATAAGAATTAGTTGTACTATATAGCGCATAAAAAGAAATTAAATTATTATTTAATAGTTTTGTCTTCTAATAATATTTGCTAAAACAAGTTTGAGTGCATAAAATACGAAAACTTTTATACATCTTCAACAGGATACATATTATAATTTACATATAAATGCGCATTTATTATTTACAACTTAATTATGTATTTCAAACGCGATACAATGAGTTTATGTAAGCATCACACCACCTGTAGTTGATACATTTTGTAAAAGAAAAAAAATATTTTATAAATTCATTAAAAATGAAATATTAATACAATTTAAATCGTTATGCATTCATTATATAATAAAAAATTAATTAATAATCTAGTTAATCATGTTACTAATATATATATATATATAATATATATATATATATATTTTCTCTAAAAATAAAATTAATAAAACAACATATATTCTTTAAGCATGTATTTTTCTATGGAATTACTTAGAATTTTCAAATAGTATTCAAATCTCTTTCTCTTTTATCATGGAAATCTGTATGAAATCGACTTTTGTTCTTGTCGTGCGATAAGCAATTTTTCTCTCGCACCGTGAATTCGTGCATCCATTTGCCAGTCAAAATCTTCTTCGTTATAGTCGGTTTATTTCGTAACAAATCCGTAAACGCGACTCTTTCCTTCCGGAGTTGCCTGCGTGGGTAAATATTTAATGCTCCAAGGATCGGCCGCCGCATCAAGCAAACGGAAAACGCAGTTTTATCGTTTGTACGCACTACGAAATAAAGTGTGCCGAAGACGAGGACGAGAAACGGAAAATGGGAAAAGGGACGTTGTATAACTGTATACTGTATATTCTCGAAAGAAAATCGAAGGCGAATATCGTGCGCGGTTACTAAGAATTGATACGAGAGGACGGACGCGTAGAAAAGTGGATCTGGGCATGCAATATTTGCGATCCACTCAACCGCGTAGCTGTCCTGGGATAAGCTTTATGATTTAAGTCAATGTAGACTTAATATCAATATACTATGTATATATATATATATATATATATATATATATATATCGCGCAACGTTTTCTAGCGATGACAATCTGTATTCGTATAGATTTTATAGTTTTAGAGACACAAGAAAATAACGTTATCGAAGCACAAACATTATTATTGTTTTAACTCATAAAAAATGATCTGCAACGCAGATCTATTAGATAGAATCGTCATTCTTTCTTGGGGATATGCCTGTAATGTGAATTTCTTTACTGTTATACGTATTTCTCATCAACGTTGAAAAAAGCAGAATTCATATGTAGAGAATCACATTTTCCATAATCTCCTTCCAAGAGGCAACTAGTACTGTCTCGTATCAAAAATTCTTTGCTTTCGTGAAGGAATCTTCTAAATGAATGACGCGCCGAATGGATGATGCTATAACCACTTTGTAATTTTAATATAATAAAAGAAATAATAATAAATTCCAATAATTTTAATAAATGGCATCGTAAAAAACATCGTCGTAATTTTCCTAAGAATGTCTGAAAATTTTTTATAAATCATTCGTAATTTAAGATGGCAATTTTCAAAACTATATGTACAATCTGTCGGTAGAATAACAATTATAACTTTAATGTAATCATTGCAGAAAAAGTAAATAAAATATCAGATTAATTTATATAATATTATATATATTATATATATTTTATATATATATATATAAAATATATATATAAATATACTAGTCACTTTTATAGTACCAACTAAATATTTATTAAATATAAAAATATATTTATTTGGTACAAGAAACATTAATTTGATTTAATAATCGCTTCTTTTTTTTAAGTTAATATTTATTATAAGTAAATATTTAATTGACAGCATTCAAATACATATTTATTTAAATTTAGGCTATTTTTTTTGCAGTATTGTGTGTGTGCGCGTGTGTGTGTGTGTGTGTGTGTGTGTGTGTGTGTGTGTGTGTGTGTTTATCTCATCTCACACTCACGATCTTAAAATGTTCCGAATTATATGATTAAGTATATCAATCTATAATTCTATGAAGGAATATAAAGTCACTGAGAGCCGACACAGTTGTACATGTATAATCAAAAATAACGTATAAATTAATCACCAATTACAAACGTCAAAGTGTTAAAATTGATTGTACCAAATGGATAAAACTTACATTGTACTCAGCATAACGATGGTCCGTTATAACGCAATGTAATTTTAACAATGTCTTGAGAACGTGTGAGAAGACGTTTCACACTACGCAGTAGTTTATATCAAGATATTATAATTACATCGCGTTATAACAGATCATCGTTATACAATATAATTTTATCTATTTGATATAATTAATGTTAATACTGTGACTATGATTCATAAATTTCATTCATTAACTCGATTTTAATTAAAAGACTGAATTCTTGTTTGAATATCCAACTAAGTACAACAGACGATAATGAAGTTCTTAATTTTGGACAACAGCCTAGCGATGATTCATTGACAGCATTTACCTTGTTGTGTTACAACGCATCAATTTATTTTTATTTCGATAGATAATTGTTACACTAAAGCTGTCCTAATCCTAAGGTTGAAACGTTTGTAATTGATGATTGACATATACATTATTTTTGATATACACATACAACTGTGTCGTACTGTGTCGACTCTCAGTGGCTTTATATTCCTTTATAGATTTAATCTTTGGAGCTTTGCTTAATTTTAATCTTAATCAATCTATAATTATTCAATGTCGGACAGTTATTCGATTTACATTATTAGATCATTCTATATATTATTGTGAATAATTATTATAAATAACAGATTCTAGAATATAACCGTTCAATTTTTCAACAGAAACTTTATAACAGATTCGTTGTTTCAGGAATGTCTTATGTGTTTGCGGCAAAATCGATGGTCACCCTCTTCCGGAAATGAAAAAAAAAGAATGCAATGTTGGACTGCATTCACTGTGAAGGAAAAGAGCTCCTTCTGGATCCAGCTTGGGTCCTGCAGGTATTGTTAAGTAAGTATGCCGCAAGCTTCGTCGAGTTAATCAACCTTCCGGAAGAGGGAGAAAGGGACTACCAAGGATGGATAAGAGGATGAGAGATTCCACGGTCAGTTCTACATTCTTCGCATATTGCCAGGGGCTCTCAACTAAGTTTTTAGAAATTGAATTTGTCACATCTTGTAAAAAACTCTAAACTTTAATGTTAAATTGTATTAAAATATAGTTTTACATTTTATAATAATAATAGTGTATTATTTAAAAAATCAAACAGAAAATTAATATTTTTATAGAGAAGAAAAATGTTGATCTTTTTTATTTAAATCATTATAAAAAATTAAACGTTATTAGTATTTTGGAATTTACGATTATTCCTGGATAAAAAATATAAAGGTCAATGTATCTATAAATTGTCTGTAATTTAATAACATCTTGTAAGACAATGAACATTCTAATTATTAAAACATGCTATTTTAGTATGTTCATAAGTTTTCGCTGGTTAAAAATTTTCTTTTGTTGTGTTCAGTATATAGAAATAACGAAGCCATATTAGGCCTCAACGCTGCGAACGTTTTGTCGTATCGTGTTAAGTGAGAGAATATTCTGAATTCATACGCTGAATATATTCGTCACATTGTTATGCGGTAGCTGAATGGTTTTGTCGTTTGAGAAGCCAAGACTTCGCGAGAACAAAGAAATCGAGAAAAAAATTGTTGAGATTTCGTTTGAAAAATTCACAAGTAATAAAAAAATAACTAACTAATGATGAAAATAGAATTGATTGACTGTTTCTACCTTTTGATAAATGGACTAATCAATGACGAATGCTTGATATCGGCACAAGCCAATCTGTTTAAACACGCATAAATTCAACATTGATTCTGGCTTTTTACAAGCTCTGTCAAATGTAAACGGTGGTGTACGTACGCATATTTTTGCATCGTTCAAACTATGAAATACTCGGCTAGATATTGATACGATCGAACAATTTGCTAAAAAAAAAAAAAAAAAAATTCCTATACTGCGATCAATCGTTTCTTCGGCAGTCGCACTGGGTTCCGGCAGAATCGTACAATTTGTACGCGCCAGGAAATGCGCTCCGTTTGTGTATTTTTTCGGAGGGGATGGAAGTTCGAATCGGACACGATTTTATCAACTACGAATGGAGAAAGATAGGAATGTTTTTTGGAGTACGTTGGGTTATGCGTTTACCATTGAAGGGGGCATCAAATCACAAATATGCAAGTCTCGTATCGATATTGCAAATAATAACGTATGATTGTACATGGATTTAATATATCACGAATAGATATTAAAAATTAGAAAACCTATTAGTTATTACCTTATAATATAGTTTATTTCAACAGATCTTTTGAGAAAGAAAATGTCATTTTTTTTTTAAATAATTTCATCGAGAACTGCGTTATTAGAATTTAACAGGATATAGGTACACGATCGTCTTCTGATTTTCAAAACTAGTTTTTACGAAAATAAAGTTTTACGAAAGAGTTTTACTTTAAATTTCGATAAATCTTTTTTTTTAAGTACAAATACAAAACAATCCCTCTTGTGATTATTTCATCACTTATTGGAATTAGTTTGGAAGCACTTATATCGATTGCTTGATATGTTAGCAATTTCTTCATTGCTGAATCCGATTCTTTTCAACGATGAATGAATTTTCCTGCCCACACCCACGGTGCGGCGCGACGTGCGGCGTCCGTCGGACGGCGATGCCGACGCGACGCGGACGCCAACGCGGACGCCAACGCGCTTCGTCGTCCAATTTGCCGTCGTGCGTACGTCAGAGCTCAAAGCCAATAGCCGTCGTCGTCCTCGTCGTCCGTGTTCCGTCGTTCCGTCCCGAAAAAGGAACGTCCCCGTAGCCAGCGCTGTCGCGCCGTTATCGAATATTTGTGGCCGGAAATAGAGGCAGGTATCGTATAAAATGACAATAAGGGCGTGCCATCCACGGGGTCGACGTTGTACCGCGTCGCACATCAATAACATTCGTTACCCCTGTTACACCCTATATGTGTACATATGTACCGATAACTCTGTCTTTCTTCGTGAACACGTACGTACACGTGTACGCGTATATATACGTACGTGTGGAAGACGAGGAGTATGAGGGTGTCGGACGCGCGGGGATGTCTGTGCCCTTTGTATCGAAGTCGCGGTAAAGAATAGCCGGCCGTGCGGGAACGTAAGAGGCCACTTTGTGTAACGTATGTCGCCTTTGTTAAGGGGTCCGTTGTCCATCGTCCGTCGTCCACCGTCCGTCGATCGTCGATCGTCGATCGTCGACCGCCGCGTCGCGTCGCGAGATGCGCTTTACGAGATACATACAAGACAACGAGCGAGTATTCTCTCCCTCTAAGCAATCAATTATTTTCCATCGAATCGAATTAGGCAATCGAACAAATAAATTTAATAATTCAATATTTCAAATAAATAAATAGCCTTCTCTTATTTCTTAATTTATTATTATCTCTCTTTGATCGTTTCTAATAACATACCTGCGTTAAAATGCAATACAGTGTTGCTCGACTTGAAGAAAGAATGTAAAATATTTATATTTTTAAACATTCCGCTTTTCTCTTATATCTGTTTTTACATTGTTACGTTTATTTTAAGCAGAGTTATATTGATTTAAATTTTTTTATTATACTATTGTTTATTTTTCGCGAGCTGCGAATGTAAAGAGAGAACGAAGGTACGAAAGTACGACAGTACTCGAACGGATTTTGCTCGCGTAGCGTCGAATATTTTCACTTGAAATTATAAATGTGTTATCATGATTTTTCTGTACTTTAATTTTCACGCTCTAATAATATTTATAGAGAAGACGTATGGTGAGTCGGTGTCCGCAATGTCATTAGGGAATGTCTTTCGTCCCTTTCCTCAGCTATGCCAGCTTTCTCAGCAGGCAGCTTAAAAGGCGGATAAAATAATTTATTTTCGCAGTTTAACGCGTTTACACGATACATCGTTACGTTCTCTCGTGTGTTGCTTTCAAGCTTGTTTATGATAAATGCGTCGCTTATTCTTATCCTTAAAGTAAAACTGAACAGTTATCGAATATACTTACACTAAAATGTTAATTAATTTTAGTTAAATAATCGCTTCGCAATCATTTCTTCATTATTAACTTAATTAATTATTATTTCTTAAATTTTTAGTAATATAAATATTCTATTTGCATATATAAATCAATTAAATTAATCTACAAAATGTGTTTACCGATTAAAATCTTCAACGGTAACAACTTATAATGATTAAACACTATAATGGAGAATTTTTTTCAGCCGCCTTCAGACACCTACTTTTCGACTTTCATGTCACACAAATGTACTTCTTAACTAAAGTTTCTTTCGGTAGAGGATCCAAATATTTTAGAACCTTTACTTACCAAACTCGATACACTTCTGGGAATTCCATCGGACCAAAGCGCATTGGAGAATGGCAAATCACTGCAATCGACAAGTTCCTGAATTTGGTCCGAGTATCACATAAAATTCACCTCATATATTCTATTAAATAAAGGAAGTCCATAATAGAGGTACGTTCATAAAAACATTCATTACTTTTGTATTAAGTAGAATTTAAAAAGATATTTCAAACAATTGATATTTTTACAATAATATAATTATATTTTAGATTTTTAACTGTTCTTTTGTATTTTTATATATAAATAATACAATGAAATGAAAGAAAAAGGTAAAACGTAAGTATCGGAAATACATTGCTAAGTAATGAACGCCAATCTCGACCGAAACACAAATCCGAAGAAAAGCGCGCCTTTCGCGACAATGACGGCCATGTCCCTACGACACCCTCGATACGCTCTAGCTGTCTTTTTCTCATCTCGTCGGGTCTTCTGTACCCGGTTTAACAATTAAATTAGTTGGTGCCCGTGGAGTTGTCCTGTGGAGCTTGGCAAAAAGGAAGAAGTGATCCCCCAATGTCTACCGGAGTCACGAACGGAGGAACCTCTCGAGAGTGTTAAGAAAGTCCCCGCTGTTACTCCGTTTCCCTCTCGCAAAAGCAAGAGAGTTGTAGGTAGGCAGGCAAAGCACAAGCCAGGATATTGAAATTTCCCTTCTAGGAAGTATTTTTCTTGTTCAATTTCTCCTCCGTTCACGAATCTCCCTTTTCTCTGGCCTGCTTCGTCTTGGGTCACATTTTATTTATTCTCCGAATTCTACCCTTCGTTTCTCGATTAAACATCGTACATGATTCTTTTAAAAAGATAGTAACCTTTAAATAATTAATTTTTTCACAAATCTCATTTGTATTTTGTTATAACAATGCTTTTATTCTAACAATTACATAAATTATATTAATGTTTTGTAATATACAAAGTAATTGAAATGACACAATTAATTAAATGACACAAAATATAAATAAAGACTTTTTTCTCTTTATTAATTTGAGTCTACTGTAGCGTTTCCGGAATCTTTATTGCGAACACGAAAGAGCACGTATAACGCAATGTTGGTGGCTAGGGATAGGCCAACGTTGTTAATTACGCGCAACATCGCGTAGCTTCATATTACTTCAACCCCCTCGGTGAGGTAATGTAGGGTATAATGTCATGAAGTAAACCAGTTCTTATTGCAGAGAAAATTACGTAACTGCACATATCTTTACTTTTACCAGAAATTATCACCCGCTTAATGCGCATGGATAGTATATACCGTAATCAAGCAAGTTCGGTTCATTCGGTGAAAAGATTCTAAAGCAAAAGTGGCTAAATTAGAAATATTATTATTAAATCGAGTAAATATTTATATTTTTTGTTTCAAAAATTTCTATGATAGCAACAGCATATTTTAGAATCTTACAAATTTTAATGTAATACTATTGGAAAGGCAATATATAATAAAAAATGTTATTTTCATTCTGTAAATAATCTTTTTAATTTCTTATTTCATCTTTTAACTGACATAGTATTTTTAAATATCGATTCACAATCAATACTTAAAAGTAGAAAACAATTAAACGCATATTTAGCAGATTAAATTTTTTTCTTTGTCGATCAAATAAAACGAGCTATCAAGCAATTGTATATAATAGAATAACATCAGCACTTTTGCATTGTCACGGAAGACGATTATTAATGAGAATCATTTTTTAAAAAGAACGACTAGTTTTATATTGGCTCGTTTTACAAATATTCTTGTATTTTGCCATCGACGACGGTGACGTAGCGACTAGTTTCAATTGAAAGACTATTAAACAAAAACTTAGTCGAAATTGATATCAATATGCGACGAAATACAATCGTTACACAATAAAATCCATTTCCATTCTACAGATTTGCGTAAAAGGCATTGTAGCTATAGATGCTAAAATATCAAGCAATTGTTACAAAATTCGGGAATGTAGAAATAATAATTTGTAAAGTAAACGCTAATTTAGAACGAAATGAGTGAGTCATATAAAATCATCGATAGCTATGTACATGACACTAATATCTTTAAATATATAGTCGGAAAGAACTGCTGCGGTGAATGTGCGTGTTGTTTCTGACCAGGCAATAAAAGAAGTTCAGTTTCTCTCGTAAATAGACTAGAAAACTCTAATGAAGACGTGTCAACAGTTTATCTTAGGAGTTGGTATAGCGACAATTGGTTGATCCCTTAGGGAAGATAATTTCAAGTACAGTTCCACTTCCACCTTTTCCTTGATCAGATCTATTTATTTATTTATTTATTTATCTAACCCGTATATACCGTCTGTATATCGATCTATTTTTATAGTTTATAAAAAGATCTATATCTATATTATTACAGAATTTTTTACTACAGCATAACAGCTATTCAAATTTTTATTACTCAATGTAATTAAAATTTAGTTATATTGTAGGTAAAAAAATGTTGGAGTAAAAAAATGAGATATATCATATTGTTAAGTGCTGTTCGCTAAAACTTATATATAATTGATATAGATATTGGAAGTATCATATTATAAAAAAAAGAAGAGAGAAAGAGAAAGTTATCGGTATATTGTTTCTCTCTAATGGAGAATCGAAAATTTATGACACGGGTGGCTTACATTTTCGCAATATGATCCGAAATATGTTTTGATGGGTGGTACTTAGTTGCAAGAATCGAACATTATTGTAACGATTGCTAGTGATGAGATGTTATTTTTTGACATATGCACGCTACAACTACATTACAACAGAACCAAGTGTATTAGATTTCGTTTGATGAATGTGACCACATTTAGATTGATATTTGCGAAGAATTCGCTTGCAGTTTGCAATTTGTGATGTAATGAGTTAATCAGCCATGTTGATTTATATAGATTATGTTTCTATACATAAATATTTTGCGACTAAAGAATCATATTGTAATGAAATTTTGCTACTCATTTTTAAGAAATATCTGAAATATATATATATTTACACGGAGAGAATTTTCTTTTTAAATTTACCCTGAAAATGTAATAGTTGTGATACAATATAATATTATAAAGATTTTTATCATACACTTCAGTAAAATTAATTAAATTTATTTTATACTTTATTGTAATTTTATTAATGAATGAGAGAAATTTATACTAAAATTGTTCGAAATACAATATTGTCTCACAACTATCATATTTTCAAGATAAACTCTAAGAAAAAATTCTCTCCATGTATAATATGACATTATGGTACCATTTCTTAATTATTGATCATTAATTGTGACATTAACAATTATCCATAATCATTAATCGTTAATGATTTAAAAAAATGATTGCATATTTAAAAATAGTCTCAATTAGGAGTTTTCATTTGCGTTAAAATAAATTGATTCCTCACACAAAAATAGTTTCACCTTAGAATGCACGAAGAAAAACGAGAATCTCATAAAATCATTTTCGTGGAAACTTACTCGCACATAACGATCGACCGGGTGGACGGTTCGAAAATTGTAGGCGCATTAGCTATTCAGACGCATCAGACCGCTGGCGTGAGATATTGAACTGCACTACCCTATTTAAATATTCATGAACGTCTTTGTAATCGATGTAATACGGGTCTGGCGTAATCTCACGTGTCAGAAAGTAAATAGGCCTGCATTTTCAACTGAATGATTTGACTTTCGCGACAGACAGACCATCGGAATCTTAATTAACGCGTGATAGAAATAAATTGATCTCTCTCTATTTAGAAGAGCACAAAATATTTTGAAGAAAACAAGTATAGCTCCATAAATAAAAAATTGAACAAGCAAAGAAATGTATAACTAAACAACGTTAAATCCTCGAAACTGATAAAACATCGAAAAAAATTCATATAAATGGCATATAATCGAATGTCTTCATTAAGTGACTTACTGCACATTTAATGTAATGGAGATAGGAAGGAGATCTCGTCGTACGATGTCACTTGGATAATCTTTATTTTCTTTCTAGACGAATGGGAATTAAATTCGCTTCGTCCTGTTATACGCGTGGTTCGTCGTCTCTCGTTTCGCTGCAGGGTGTTTAGCAGCTCGTACTGAAATAATTCCGGGCGAAATTTGATTTGCTAATTTGACATCGGCTTTCACCGTTGTCCCCCGTCGCCATCCTCGCCGCGCAGCTACCCCACCTTTTACCACCGCAATGCAACGACAATGGCATTATAATTATAATTGCACTGCGGCGCCGACGTAAACAGCCGGCTTTGTACAGCCGCGCGTACGAACTTCTTGCTCTTATTAAATGAGGCGGTTGTGGCGGCAGCTCGTATGTACCGACATTATTGCGTACCGCAGTAATAGGAGTAATGTACCGTCTTGCCTGAAGCCAAGGTTGTACGAGATCAATGCCGGAGTGATATTAGTATAAAATTATTTCCGCTAAAGTATATACGCGCACGTTCTCATGCTAACAACGACAACGACGACTTATTAGCGGCACACACACACACAGAGAGAGAGAGAGAGAGAGAGAGAGAGAGAGAGAGAGAGAGAGAGAGAGAGAGAGAGAGAGAGAGAGAAAGATAAGATATGTTTTATAATTTCTATATCATATAAATTCTTCGAATTTATACTAATCTGACTATACGATCTTTAAAAAAAAAGTATAATTACGGTAAAATTCAGTATTTTCGTTTCTTACTTTTATGTTGCGATAATTGCCTTAAAGTTTATTACACAGTATATTTCTTATCAACCAATCTATCCTATCGCTAAATAAATATGAAGCATATAAAGGAGATCGACCGTTTAAAGCGCAATGTGCCTCATGGGACACGTAACAGTATCGGTGGTAATAAATATGTAAAAGACGGTTTACGAAGTGTACACACAAGCGCCCCGAGTGTATC
This sequence comes from Acromyrmex echinatior, assembly GCF_000204515.1. The sequence continues at coordinate 96,789 of NW_011626720.1, forward strand.
TGGTAAATGTCGTATTACTTCAAAAAGTGCATACGAATGGCACGGGCTTTTAAAATGAATTATCTGATCGAATATATGATCGATAGTAGACAGTTCGTAAGAGGCGTAAAACGTGAGTGCTCTATCATGTACGTATTCCTTAAAAAAAAAATTTATCGCAATAAAACGCATACTATGTATTTTTTTTTATTTTTAAACAAAGAAATAGTCGAAGATTGAAGTGTATATATTATTATTATTATTCAAATTATTTATATTTAATTATATTCACATAAATTTTTAATTTATATATTTGATATTATATATTTTGATAATTAAACGCTAGATTTCTAATCCAATGCCACTACATACTATTCAATCATGTAATCAGGAAATATTGATCGATAAAAACCGAGAAAGCTTTCGAATCGAACTTTCGTTTCGATTACGGAAACAAAATTAATAAAAATGGAAATACATATTTGTTCCATATTCTGTCACGAATGTTGTAGCGTGGACCATTTGCGCGCTTATGATTATACCTATTTAGCTTTAGTTAGTTAGTGCCCAACTAAGCAACCTATACGGCATTATCCACCGTCAATTTGCTCTCTCGACAACATCTACATCAACTCCATATCCTATCCCGGTGCTACAGGATGCCAAAGCTAATCGGGCCTTACTCCAAGATCCCTTTGATGATTTGGACTAGAGGGTGTCTAATAAGATCTATCCCTCCGTACATCTATGCGTGCACGCACACGTGCGCCCAAGTATAGCCGTTTGGAGTCTGCATCTCTCAGTGTCGTGCACTTCCTCCGATGTGTCGCAACATCGTTTAGCTTTCCGTAATATCTTCAATCGAACACAATTAACACAATCGTGTGTTCAAGATTCATCTTTGATTTAGTATTGACAGATCCTTTCTCGAGCGTGTACGACAGTATCTGCAAAATCTGCAATCGAATTATCGAGCAATCTCTAATCATTTTATGAGATGTAATATTTAAAGAAGTTACACTCTTATAAACTTATTAATTAAAAAAAGTTTTTTATCGTATAAAAATTTTTTTTCTTCAAATTTCATATCTTTTAACAAATGATTCTACATTTTTACAATTTTATTACACTGAATTATCTGACTAATTTAACAATAGTAGATTTCAATCATATCTTATATATATGTTTGAATATGTCTAAATGAAGTCCTTAATTATATGCATGTGTATTATATGCATGGTGTGCACACACACACACGCACGCACGCACGCACGCACGCACACACACACACACACACATATACATGATAAATACGCGCGCGCGCGCGTGTGTGTGTGTGTGTATAACAGAATACATATTAACCTATGCTTCATGTTTGCATCTCTTTGAAGGCAGCTTCTGGAGCGCTCTTGGTATGTATTACTCCTCATTAACTGCGCAGTATTCCCTAATATGTACGTTTGATCCTATTGAGGAGAATATATCCGTGAGATTTGCCAGCTGCATGAAATGATCGACAATCAACAAGCGGTTGCCATAATTTCGCTCCGCAGTCCAGATTATTTCTATTATTTTGCCACGATATTGATATTCCTGCGTAAACTCGAATGCATAATCAGATCGTATCGATTCAGAGACATGAATATCGTTTTACCAATATCAGTTTACCAATACAAAAGTCACAGTATTTGAATAATAAATTTTAATGACGCTTTCTTTGTCTAAAATTAAGATCGATTTAATAAATAATAATAAAATATAGCATAGATAATACCTGATCGAAATAATTTTATTTATTCAACTCAACTCAACTCAACATTCTCTCTCTCTCTCTCTCTCTCTCTCTCTCTCTCTGAAATTCGAGAAAAACCACTTGTAACGGGTTTTGCATGTTCTTTTTATGTTATATCAATTTGAATTTAATTTCTTTTTTTAGAATTAGAACTGTTAGAGAGATAAACAATTATTTTATCTATAACAAGAACAAAATGAACAAAATGACATAAATTCAATTTCTCACATAAAATATAACATCTTTAGTTATATGTACATCAGTAGTCGGTTACTCAACGTTCCTCGAAAACAACTCGAAAGCATTAAGTAAAAGCACTCCTGAGGTGCCAATGTAGTCCGTAAAGCGGGAAAACGGCCTGCGCATTACTCGGCCTGTTAAGTTTTCAACAAAGCCCACGCTAAAGAGTGATTTACACCCCGGGATAAACTCCCTCTACGTCTTGCTTCTATTGTGGTTTCTGTCCGGCTGTACCTTGCCAGCTTACGATTTCAAGCAGGTTATAAAGCCCGAGACTTCGTGAAATTGCAAATCGATCATTTAAGCGGGAATTATTGTACAATGATAATAGGTAACTAAATTAACTTTTTAAAAGCTGTTATTCAAACATAAAAAAAAAATTAGTCCATTTATGTACTGTATGAGTCAAAGATACTTTTAATCAGAAATCAGTATTAAACAGTTTTAAGAAAAAAATTATGTAATTACTTATTATTTACATCAGTTATTATTGCGATTATCCATATAAATTCAACCTTTTATATTTTTCGTGTTCTCATTCGCTAAAGTGTTTTTATCAAATACATTATTTATTTCGTAACATTAAAAATACTAAAAAATATAGTATACGCAATTGGATACAATTCTGTTTTGTTAAAAATATATTTTCGTAAAAGGAATTTTCAATAAAAAACTAGATAGACCTTAATTGACATATTGTTGGAAGTTTACGTATAATCGTAGATACATTTTTTGTCCGAAACAAAATGGAAAAAGAAGATATAATAGACTATATCGAACAACTACTTTAATAATATAGTACAAAGAACGACAAATTACCGTTAATAACTTTTATAATCTTCGGAAACTTACAATTAGTAACGTGGATAAACGGTTTTTATATAAAAAATTATACTTTTTATTCTGTAGAATATTATCTAGTTTTATTTTTGTATTTTTATTTTATCTTATTCTACACAATTGTTCGAACTGCGTTGTAACACACATGATATTTGCACTTTAAATATATGAAGAAATATAATGAAATTAATGAAAAAAAATGTTGTCTTTAATATCAGAGTAATCGCCTGATTTTTCTAGAATCATTCTATCGCTTATATATTATTGAGCGTACTAATTCATCGGTATGCAACGTGAGGAATAGTTTCAATTCCTTCACGCGCCTGATGATTCCCGAGGAATCTATTGCGGATGAATATTCGAGTCGCTGCTTGCATGACGTGACCGGCCAGGCCAAATACGTGTATTCTCAAGCAATAACATCGCAAATGTGTGTTAATTCCCCAAGAATACGCGTCGCCAACCTGACCTACGAAGAAGCGTCCGTTGTCTTCTTTCTTGAAGGTCCAAGTCGATATTGCTTCCTGGTACACAGAACAATCGATGGCACTCGACGCTGACATGTCGATATTGTTCATTCCACACGTTTGCTGTAATCTTTATTAGAAATTATATGGTTTAATCTGTGTAGATTACTGAAAAATATCCTTGGAAAATATTTCCTTGAAAAAAAATCGACACAAATCTCAAAATTAAATTGTGCGGGAGTGCAAAAAGATTAAAGTGAGAGGACGGCACACGGCTGATATAACGCACGACAGTGAAGAGAACTCCATTTCTTTGTAGTTTGACTAAAGATTTTACTTCAAATTTTACAACCACAAATTCAGTATACATAAATAATTATCGCAGAATATTCGATACAATCACCTTTTCCGAATAATAATAGTAATAGAAGTAATAGAAAATCGCGGCGATTTTCTCGGCGGTTCTCGAAGGAATCTTCCTTACAGCAATTTTACTAGGCGGTTTCGACACGATTACGTTCGACGGAAATTTTTTTTCACGGCGGTTTTCGACACGATATAATAGCGAGACTCTGAACACTAAGAGAGCGAGATCGGCGACGATCGGTGCATACATTGCTTTCATGGCCTGGGCTCTCTTCTTGATAAAATCCAATAGAATTTTGCCACAATTGTAATTTTTGCGTAGCATTTGTTGTATAAAATTGATTGGCGCCTCGGATTCTTTTCTAACGACGGAACAGTCATGCGCGACAGAAAATCCGCGCGTGGGATTGGTGGCTGCGCATGCGTGAATTGAATTGTTCTCGAACCTTCGATGGTCCGTTGCCGTTGTTTGTGTGCGTGTAACGAATTGATTTGAAATGAAAAAAAACGACAAATTGATAACTTTAGCGAGAATTAAGAGATCATGCTAGAGATGAATTTATAAACTCATTTCATGCATGCGTCTAATAACAATTACTGTTAATCGAACGAAAGAATTATTACTTTTTTACGAATTAACGATCTCAAACATAGATGAACATAAAAAATTACACAAGCTAAAGTATAAAGAGTCAGAATTAAAACAGTTGATTAATTGTTCGAATTAATAAAGCAAATTGATCGAAAGATCTATTTTGATTAAAATAAAGGTAAATCAAGTCTCGAGTCAGATCAGAAATTTCATTCTCGTTCGAGTCATTCAATCCTTGTGAGAATAATACCAGGTGTATGCATAAGTTTTTTCCGGTTTAACTAAGAGATGGCGCCAGCGAAAAGTACGCAGCGTATTAATTTGACACATACGCCATTTTGTTCGTCTGACATTTAACTACAAACACACACAAGTTGAGTCCGCCAAAAACTAACGTCTTTGTTTTATCGTTCAGTGATCATGTCGAGTTTTGTGCCTGAAAAAGAACATTTGCGGCACGCATTGCTTTTTTTATTTAATCAAAAGAAAAAGGCTTGAAAGTCATCGTTTGCTGGTAGAAACATATGGTGAACACGCTCCATCGATTAGAACATGTGAGACATAGTTTCGACAATTTAAAAATGGTGATTTCAATGTGAAAGACAGTGAGCACTCTGGTAGACCACAAAAATGCGAAGACGAGCAATTGCAGGAGTTATTGGATGAAGACCCAACTCAAACTCAACGGCAATTAGCAGAAGCATTACATGTATCACAAGAAACAATCAGCAGACGTTTACGAGCAATGGGAAAGATCAATAAACTCGATAAATAGGTCCCACACAATTTGAATGAACGTCAAATGGAAAATCGCAAAGTCACTTGTGAAATGCTGCTTCAACGCTACGAAAGGAAATCATTTTTGCATCGAATTGTGACGGGTGACGAAAAATGGATTTATTTTGAAAACCCGAAGCGGAAAAAATCGTGGCTTTCACCTGGCGAAGCCGGTGCATCAACACCAAGGCCAAATCGCTTCGGCAAGAAGACCATGCTCTGTGTCTGGTGGGACCAGAGCGGTATTGTGTATTACGAACTCTTGAAGCCCGGCGAAACCGTTAATACACAACGCTATCGCCAACAAATGATTAATTTAAACCACGCATTAATCGAAAGACGACCGGAATGGGCCAGAAGACATGGCAAAGTGATTTTGTTACACGACAATGCGTCGTCTCACACAGCAAAACCAGTGAAAGACACCTTGAAATCGCTTGGATGGGACATCCTTCCGCACCCGCCGTACTCCCCAGACCTGGCGCCATCTGACTATCACCTCTTCGCATCAATGGGGCACGCGCTCGCAGAGCAGCACTTCAGCAATTTCGAGGAAGTTGGAAAATGACTCGACGAATGGTTTGCCGCAAAAGACAAGCAGTTTTTCTGGCATGGTATTCATAAATTACCTGAAAGATGGGCGAAATGTGTAGAAGCCGATGGCCAATATTTTGAATAAAAAAAAATTAATTTCCCTTGAAAATTACGTGTTTTCTTTTTACCAAAAAACCGGAAAAAACTTATGCATATACCTGGTAAACATGACCTCGCGATAAACGACACACACAATCACATTTATCATAAAACATTTCCAGCATTTCAATACGCTGTGTTTGTAATCCATTTTGCGACCTATATAAATATTTTTGATACTCTGACCAACACGAAACGTAAAAAATATAATAGTCCAGGAATTACGGAGAATTATGGATGTTAAAAATAAAGATTTAAGTGAGAGAGAAAGAGAGAGAGAGAGAGAGAGAGAGAGAGAGAGAGAGAAAGAGAGAGCGGTCCGTAAAAGAGATAGAACATTGATGCACAATAAATGTACGATTAAATAACTTAGTGAAATAAATCACATACGGAAAGCATAACCGGATATATACGGCCGTATATGTATATACATGACAGATTTTAAGCTCATGAACCGAGTATTACGAGGAGTCCGAAAGTCAGCAATAATATTCACTTCGTCTATTTTAGTCGCGCGCGTATATATCCGTGTTTTAGTATCCATCTCCTCACGGATACTTAAATTCTCGATATGTGTGAGTATGCCATATACGCGCGACGACTTTCGAGTTGATTCCGACTTTGTACTGGTACATCCATATTCCATTAGTTTTACGTTCGAATCATTGAGATTTATATATACTCTCTCTGACGGAAAAAAAGCTGATATTAATATCGAAATCGTTAAATAGAATCTTAACGTAATGGGAAGTTACGATGAAATAAATTGAACGGCGTAACATTGTTATTTTATTCTTGCAATTTATTATACAATTCATCTGCATAGAATGCAATTCAAATTTGATCACAATAAACTATTAGTAGCAGCATGGATATAATCGTCGAGGTATTGAAACTATTAATCTTAAACACGCGAAGTGCGTTATTCATTCGTTTACTTTCACCACTACGAGTAAAAAGCAGAATTGACAGCGGAAACAATTGAAGTAATGAAAAAAAAGATAGTGCGTATTGATGATTGTGAAACGGCTAACTATTATAAATTTTGCCATCTGCGTATAATACATATAAAGGCAATATGATTACTGCCTATATTTAATTTGTAAATTATATTATATATTAACTTTTAAAAGGGGGAAGGAATTCATTTCTAAAATATCATAGAAATTAATAAGTAATATGCGTAACGGTATTAGACCGCGATTTGTTTAATTTGCGCGCAGTTTAATTTGTTTTTTTTTGCAATTTAAATAACAAAAATCTATTTCATTATATCTGATATAATTGATACAATTTTTTATTCGTAGAATTTTGGCGTTTATGATATTCAAAAAATGTTACTGTAGGCATTCGAAAAAAGCATCTTTGACAAATAAAAATTGATACAGGAAACACACGCGTCATCACAAGGAAATGCGAAATGTAACAACGTTGGAAACACCGGTAGTTCAGCGCTATCCGATTGGTAAATGAACACCTGCATTAAACGGATCTATGGATGGTTGCCACAGGACTAAGAATCAGGAATCAGGAACATCTAACGCCAAGCACTTTACGGAAAAGTGATCTTAAAGGTGTTCACCCGATTGAATGGAAATAAAACGTGGACACAACTGCCAATACACTTAGGTGAGATTCGCTGTTCTTGTTGGTCTAAGAAGGAGGAAGCTCGACAGTGCACGGTGGTATGGCGCTCAGAGAGAGGACGGAAACAATTCCGTGATAACAAGATCCAAGTGCCGAAGAGCGTTCGTGCTGTAACGTGCAAGATGGTAGAGAATGGTGTAAAGCTAAGGTGTAATAGCTCTGAGAGAGAGAGAGAGAGAGAGAGAGTGTTTGTAAATGAGATATTAGGTACAACAATAATGTAAATCAATAAAGCTAAGATTTGAGCATATACTTCTCATATTATTAATTCACAGATTAATCACTTATTCTTTCTCAGAATTATATTCTATATACACAATTAAATCTCACTAATAAATTTGCTTTCTGTTAAATAAACCTTTTTCTTCATAACAGCGCATTGCAGTGGCAAAAAATAAATTATGTGTTAAGAAAAAAATTTGTTATCTGCATTGGAAATTATTTATAATTTATCTCAATAGAGAATAAATTTTAGATCTTTCTCTTTACAAAGATGCGCTCAACATGCGCATAAAAATGGCTTGCATACTAAGCGAATAAAAAAACATATAACGTCGTGTCTCGCATACATAAACGAAAGCGTAACATGTTTTAGCTTATTGCTTTTTTATCACGACGTCTTGTACGACATACTAATTAATATAATACGTGCACAATCTGGATATTAGTCTATGCAACTCAATAGAATAACATCACCGTGAAAAAGATAGCTGTGACATATAAGAATAAGTTTCTTTCTTTCTCTTTTTTTTTTTGTTAAAAAGAAATTGAAGTAAAACCTACATGCAGCTTCAAAAGGCGAAAAGATCGAGGTACCAGTAAGGTACATAGAATGAACTGTTAGAAGAAGGGTGCAGAATAGGGACGCAGGAAAGATAGGGGAGAATGCGAGAGAAAAAGAGAGGGTTGAAGTAAAGACAGACGGACGGACTGACGGACGGCGGATCCCCGACAAATGGATTAAGCGCAAATTGCTAAACTCTGTTTAATTTGGCCAAATGAATTTTGTTCCGCCAACCCTCTCCTGTTCTTTCTCTTTCCCCCGTACATTCTCCCATCCCCTTTTCATTTCTCTTACTCTTTCTTACTTTTGTGCTTACTCTCGTGCTAGATAGACCAAACTTTCGGTCAAAATCTTGTTTCTCAAGATGTAAGTTGAATTTTAAAACATATACATTTTTTTATCTTTTTGAGATATTTTGAAATATTAGGAGAATTAATAAAAGAGGAAAAATCAAAATTTTCATTAATGAGAAATTATTTCTTATAGTTAATTAGAAATTATTTCTTTTCAGGTATAATATAAAAATTATTGTTTTGATAGGAATGATGTACACACACGCACGCACACAATGTGAAAGGATGTGATTAATCGTAAAAAATTTTTATTTATTATGTTTCATTTGTTGTGCAACAAATATAGCACGATTATATTTGTTTCATTTTAATGATGAGAGAGAGAAAGAGTCTTCAACCTTTAAATTTGCAGTAAAATATTTGTATTATGTTTAATTGTTGGTAGTTTGACTGGAAGTCAAAGCAAGTTTGTCAATACGCAATTTGCTGTGTGAATTTGTATATGTATATATATATATATATATATATGTATATATATATATTTATATGTACAAATGTGGTAAGTCAGTTCGCATCAAAGGCATGATTATGTATCGTTGCATGTTGGTCCTGTATATACCGTATGAGGGTAAATTCATATAATCCGACTATTATACATACGACAGACATATTAGACTGTTTCGCAATGTTTAGAACATCCGTCAGATTAATTTTGAGATATGAGCGAAACGACTTTTCGAATTTGCATCATTAAGATTAAAGATCAAACAAATTATCATAGTATATCTCTTTCTCATATCGAAGAATTTACGCCATCTGGATTAGATACGAGGTGTTAGTAATGCTCGATCGGTCGTACGCTGGTATCAATAAAACGAGCTCTCAATTTGGTTTCTGTACAGTATTCCGATTCGCATGGCAAATGCTTGGTGTGACTCATTTATTACGTAATGTACGTATACGTTATTCACTATTACGAGTGTTTTCCATTCGAATATGAGAACATTAAGGCTATTGTGAATAATAAAAACATCATCAGCTGTACCGGCTGTATGCTACTGATTAATGATGATACGACATTACATTTTCTAAACTATATTCTATAATATTTTTTTATTTACTTATTGATTTATTAATATCGATTTTTTAATATTTTGTCACTATTTTACATACTAAAAACATAATTTACGAATTATAAGTATTTTTATAGTATTTTCTGTATAGATATAATGGATATCATCACTTCTCACGGATTATAAAGTAACAAAGTTATTTCTCTCTCTCTCTCTCTCTCTCTCTCTCTCTCTCTCTCTCTCATGTAATTCTATTAAATGACGTCATGAAATTGCAATGAACCATATAACAAACAACTTTACCTCGGTATGAGCAGTCGTGTGCGAGAATTTCAAGCGAGCAGATCGCTTTGACTTGATAAAACAATCACGTTCAACATATTGCATTGGATTATAACCTGAGGGTGCCTCACACAATTGCAAACAGTGATATTGACACAAACTTTCACGACATTGGCGTTCAACTTTATCTCGAACGAAAGGAGTAATCGCATTCCGATTAAACATTTATCATGGAGTACTGGACAATGGTCTTATCAATAGTAACCGTCATACTTGCTATTTATTATTACTCATCCCGCAAAGATTCGAACGTGTTTCAGAAGCACGGAATTCCACATGTTAAAGAATATTTCTTGTTAGAAAGGATTTGGAAACTTTTTATTCGACCAAAAAGTTTCGCCGATATGATTAAAGAAATGTACAATGTGCATTCCGATGCTAAGTATATTGGTGCTTTTGATTTCACGAGATTGATCGTAGTAATTCGTGATCCTGAACTGATTAAATTTGTCACTATCAAACATTTCGATGCATTTCCGGATCATCTTTTCTTTGGCAACGAAACTCAAGATCCGCTTTTTGGAACAAATTTGCTTGCTCTTCGCGGTGATAAATGGCGCGACATTAGAACACTTCTGAGTCCTGCTTTTACAGCTAGTAAAATGAGGACAATGTTTCAATTAATATCTGAATGCGCTGTGAACTTTTCGGAATATTTATTGAACGTACCGTCAGACAAACGCGTTATGGAAATGAAAGATATATTCACAAGATACTCTAACGACGTGATTGCTTCATGCGCCTTCGGTATTGACGTGGACTCGATGAGAAACCCAGAAAATGATTTTTATATGTTCGGCAAAAAAGCGACAAATTTTGGCATGTTTGCACTTATAAAAATTTTGATGTATCAACATATACCGTCGCTTATACGTCTATTAAATATTAAGTTAATAGATGATCGTACTAATGCATTCTTTGTAAATCTGGTAGCTGACACTATAAGAATCAGAGAAGAGAAAGGTATTACTCGCCCAGACGTAATTCAATTGTTGATGGATAGCAGAAGTAAAAGAGAACCTGGAAGAGAACTGACCATTTTGAATATAACGTCACAAGCATTCATTTTTTTTATTGCTGGCTTCGAGAGCAGCTCGACACTGATGAGTTTCGTGGTACACGAAATTGCCATCAATCCAGATATTCAAGAGAAACTGCAAAATGAGATTGACAAAATTTTGGAAGATACGAATGGTAAACCATCTTATGAGGCGATCAACGGAATGAAATATCTAAATGCCGTTATTAATGAGGCTCTCAGAAAGTATCCGGTACAACTAATGACGGATAGAATATGCGTGAAAGATTTTGAATTGCCTTCTACCCTACCAAATGTAAAGCCATATCTTGTAAAGGAAGGAACGATACTCTTTATTCCAATTTATGCGCTTCAACACGATCCTAAATACTTTCCGGAACCTGATAAATTCAAACCTGAGAGATTCTTTGATAAAGGAGATCAGCACAATTTTAACGCTTATTATCCATTTGGATTAGGTCCGAGAATGTGCATCGGCAATAGATTCGCGTTACTCGAGACAAGGATTATGTTATTTCATCTTCTGGCTCGTTGTCAGTTAAAGCCGTGCGAGAAAACTTCGACATCTGTAAAATTTCAGAAAGGCGGATTTTCAATGCGGATGGAAGGCGGTTTCTGGTTGAGCATTGTACCTAGAGAAAACGCGCATCCTACAGTTGTAAAAACAAACTAGTCGGGTCAGTTCCAGATTTCAAAGTAATTCAAATGTCAAGGCTGTCGAACAATAGGAGCATTCAAAACATACAAGTCTATAAATATACATGATATCCTTGGAAATAAAAATATCATATATTAGAGATATAAAGGTTTAAAACTGACATGACTATGGATTACGATTAAATGGTTGCATGCCCATGCGATCATTAACATTATCGATGCATGACTCATGGACAGGCAGTCGTTTAATCTATAATTGGCTAATTTTGAACAATTATATCTCAAAAACTACTGCTCGGAACAAAAAATGACAAATATTCTTTTAAATTCTTTTTCAAGAACTTTCTTGTTGTAGTATTTTGATTCGCAAATTTCGAGATAGAAAAAAATCACAAATATATTTTACTATTTATATTTACTGTTATATTTACATTATATTTACCATATAGACATTATGCTACATTATTATAACATATAAATATTATATAAATATATATATATATATATATATATATATAATAAAAAATATTAGAATGTAGAAATTTACAAAATATTTTATGGCAATTCTGCAATTCTATTTCAATTACTAATGCGAGAACAGTTTAGATCACAGTATCTTTTATTTGCTTTGTCTGTGTGAAATTATAACTTATAGCCATAATTCAAATCGTTACGATAAGACAATAAACAGCTAGTCTAATGCAATTTTGTAAGTTTGCATTTTGTAAATTCATAGACGTAATAAGAATTAATTGTGTATTCCTAAAGTTGTCACTATCGATTCACAGAAGGAATGAGATACTTTGAATCATCTCTCTCTCTCTCTCTCTCTCTCTCTCTCTCTCTAATTTCGAATTGAAGAAAAATACTAATAATAATACTAACATTTAATTCTTTCTACGAAGTACAAATTCTAAGATAAGGAATATGTAGGGAATAGCTATTACGACTAAATTATTATCTATTAATCGATATAAATCATGTTATTTATTAATAGTAAGTAAAAAGCACATCGAATATATTTAACATGGCAAATATACTTGAAAATATGAAATAAATGGTAATCTGCCAAATCTAGTATTCATTTTAATTATAAAAATTTATCACGTTAATAGCAATAAAGATATTTATGAAGGCATCACTAAATATCGTTGCGTTCCTTACGTAAGTGCGATGACGAATCAGATATATTAGAAAGATTGCATCAGTGCAGCAGCAGTCAGCCGTCAGCTTTTGACGTGCAACGTTGTACTTTAGTATTGTCTTTGTTATTAACAGTACAATAAAAAAATACTTAAGAAAATCTGGTTACGAAAAAGTACAAAAGTTTATTTCAATTTTTACAAAACTATATTGTATACTAATTCAACGATATATATGTGCATATATATACGTATATCAATATGATATATGTAATTGCTTTGTCGGTGATAGCAGGTGCTTTAGGCCTTTACTATTTTCTCTTCAAAGATTTAAATTATTTCAAAAAATATGGAATACCACATAAGACACCTCTGCCGATAGTGGGAAATATGGGACCAACGTTTTTGCGTCTTCAATCATTAACCGAATTGGTCAAGACCACTTATGACTTACATCCTGAAGCCAAGTACGTTGGTATGTTTGATATGACCGTTCCAATTGTGGTAATTCGCGATCCCGAGCTTATTAAATCCATCGCGTTAAAACACTTCGATAGTTTTATGGATCATCGCAGTTTTATAAATGAAGATCAAGATCCATTATTCGGCAAAAATCTTTTTGCTCTTCGCGGAGAAAAATGGCGACAGGTACGGTCTTTATTGAGCCCAGCCTTTACATCGAGCAAGATGAAAAACATGTTTAAGCTAATGTCGGACTGTGGTGCCAATTTCGGTAATTATTTGGCGCAATTGCCACCGGAGCAGAGGATACTGGAAGTGAAAGACGTCTTTACGAGATATACTAACGATGTGATTGCTACTTGCGCTTTTGGTGTCAGTGTTGATTCCACGAAAAACCCGAAAAACGAATTCTATGTATACGGCAAAGAAGCAACAGTTTTTAACACCACTGCTTTCATAAAGTTTTACATATTTAGAAGCTTCCCTTGGTTGGCACGATTAATTAACTTGAAAATCATTCGTCAAAAAATAATAGATTTTTTCCGAGACCTTATAAAAACTACTATAAAAACCAGGGATGAAAATGGTATCGTTCGCCCTGATATGTTGCAATTGATGATGGAAACCCGAGGTAAAGAGGGCAAGGCAGAATTGAGTACCGATGATATGGTAGCACAGGCATTTGTCTTTTTCTTTGCTGGTTTCGATAGTACTTCAACGTTAATGAGTTTTGCCGCTCATGAACTCGCAATAAACCAAGATATACAAGACAAACTTCGAAAGGAAATCGACCAAGTTTTGGAAGAAACGAATGGACAAGCACCTTATGAAGCGATTAATGGTATGGAATATTTAGATGCTGTAGTCAACGAAGCTCTCAGGATGTATCCGATTGCTGTAGCAATGGATAGAGTATGCGCAAAAGATTTTGAGCTGCCGCCAGCATTACCAGGATTGAAACCATTTGTTGTAAAGAAAGGACAAGGCATATGGATACCGATTTATGGACTTCAACATGATCCTAATTACTTTAAGGAGCCGGAGAAGTTTGACCCCGAACGGTTTTTTGGTGAGCAGAAGAAGGAAAATCTCAACTGCGGAGCCTACCTTCCTTTTGGTCTTGGTCCCAGGATGTGCATAGGTAACAGATTTGCATTGTTGGAAACAAAAGTTATACTTTTCCAACTACTGGCCCGTTGTGATTTAAAAATCTGCGAGAAGACGCCAATTCCAATCAAAATCGCTAAGGACAGCTTCAACATAAAACCTGAAGGCGGTTTCTGGCTAAAGGTGGTACCAAGAAAAGATACGCATCACACTCTTGCAACTAATCACGTAAATGGAACACGCTAAATGTAAGAGAATTTTAATAAATTTTTATAGCTTGAAAAATTTTAAATAAAAGAAAGACATTTTTCGATATAAAAAAACAACTCCTGTTTATGTAATTAATAAATAATAATAGTGTCTAGATGATACTGATCTAAAGAAAAATAATTTTTGATTTGTAAAATTGTTTAAGTTTTTAAAAATATATATACTTATAAAACATAGATACTTATAAAACCTCATAATTAAAAAATTTCAAGTATATTTATGATATGAGAGATACAATGAAATACCTAGTAGTTTTTAAATAAAATGTACAAAAATGATTATCCAAAATATAAGTTATATTATAACATATAAAAATGTTTCTTAAATTTCAGATAAAATGAAAACAATGAAAACTCAAATGAACATGGTACAGAACGTTTCTTTCTGTACGGCAAGAAGACGATAATGTTGCTGCAAGTTCAAGAAATAACAATCTTCGATATATATTAAACGTATTATATATTAAACGTATTATATATTAAACGTATTAATCATATTATGTAAGTTTTTTAGAAAGTGGTAAAAGAAAACAGTATAAAAAAGATAATGGATTCAATATTATTTCTTATTTTGCGATATTATTATCGCGATATTATTATCGATAAATTTATAATAATTTTTTTTGTAAATAATATAAATAACTATACAATTATTGTTATTAATAATATGATAATAATCGTTTTTACATTTTCATTATGTTTCTTTAAATTTGTAAAAAATGTTTTCAACTTTCTATAAATAAATTTAAAAATGTATTACATAGACGAATGTTATAAAAAATGTGATTTAGGTAAGCGATTACATAGCTAAGATAAAAAATCTAGTTATATATAAAGCAATCTAGTTTTATTTTATATATATATATATAATAGCATAAAAATATCATATGAAAAATATAGAATGAGAAAAGCTATAAAAATTAGCTAAGGATATTTTTCTGTATTTATTTTTTTTATCTATGTGTATATAAAATATTTGTCTTTAAGTGTTATGTATTATTTAATTCCATTGATTAATATTTCAAACTTGACTTGTTATAAATTGTATACTATAAATTGTATACTTTTACCAAACTGATCTCTTCACATATATACGATTATTATATTTAATGTAGTAACAGTTAAAAATTAGCTCGATATATAATATTATATTAATGTCACATTAATTCAATTATTAGTAAATATTAAGTAATACTATATTAATATTTAAATAATAATATTTTTACTTTCTTCAATGTTCACTTTAATCGTGTAAACTATTATTATATATCGCAATATATGCAATTATTAGTAACAGCAGATATTCTTTATGTTATTGAGAATAGTTCTACTTTACTAATTATTATTTTTCATTAATTATTGAAAAATTCACAAAATGTTAATTAAAGGACTTTTTGTTCAATTTAACCCATTCATCAATAAAACTTTCAAAATATATCCAAGTAGTGTATTATTTGATAGATTATATATAAAAGATTTCATATTACCGATACTGATATAAAACCTTTTATAAGGAAAGGACAAGGTATATATGGATACCAATTTATGGACTTTATCATGATGTATTCCTAAGTATTTTGAA